>RDRW01000020.1:222500-432500 GCA_007896445.1 Puccinia hordei
AACCTACATGGTTAAATATTCCTCTTCTCCAATTGGTTTGTTTTTATATCAAATCTAAAATTAGAAGGAGTTTTAGGTTATCCTCTGTGCATATTTTGGACACTATAGAGAGAATAAAATACATATTTATTCAGATAACCTTTCAGCACAGTGATAGTACCTGACTTATTTATAGAAATTAAGCCAGTGTTTCATACACATAGCTGACAGAAACATTCAAAGTGTTGTACCCTCTTCCTTAACCTTTATGTTAAAAGAGCACAAATTTCATTTTTGTTTCTTTTGTGTATTGTAAACTGATATGAAATATTTTGTTGTGGATCACCTGATTAAGATCACACTACCACATGGATGAGTACTTTTAGTTAGTCTGCTAGCTAGATTGTCAGAATTTGAGCATCTGAGTCCGCTCACCTCTTTCCTTTTTCTCTCCTTCTCCCGTGTCCCTGTTCCAGTACCAGTTCCTGTTCCTGTCCCCAGTTCTTATTCCTGTTCCTGTTCCTGTCACCAGTTCCTGTTCCTGTCCCCAGTTCTTATTCCTGTTCCTGTTCCTGTCCCCAGTTCCTGTTCCTGTCCTGTCCCATGTCCCCTGTCTTCTGTCCCCAGTAACTGTCCCCTGTTTAGTGATTAGTCATGTATAGGCCCCCTTTGGATCTTGCAAGGGGGCTCTCTAGTTGTTCACTTTAAATTCTGCTCCTCTTACATGAAATAAAATCCATTGAGTTTGAGCATCTTTGCCTTTGTCCCACCTAAGTTCAACCCAGCTCCTCTTTCACAAACACCCTCCCTCTCCACCTTCTCAATTTCTGGAATTCAAGATCTGACATAGATGGTGGGGAGTGGGATGAATTCCATTTCTCTCTGTCCCTGCCTCCTTATATAGTTAAATATGAGGAATTTTTGCTGGTGTAACATCTGATTGAGGTATTTATGCTGGTGGGGTTTCTTTTTCTACACTTCCTTCATGCAGGGAGTGCATAAATTGAGCTGTTTATGCTGGTGATGTTGTCTAATCTTGCACTGCTTCATGCAGGGAGTGCATAAAGTGAGCTATTTCTGCTGGTGAGGTTATGTAATTAGGCTGTGCCACAAAGCATGTGCTCTTTCTTGTGACCAGACACTAAAATATATACTACTTCTGTATATATACTATGTACTTATTATTCACTATAATTCTTTTGAACTATATATCTTTTGATTTAGCCGTGCAAACCCTAAACATAAATGGGTGAGTTAGATTAAATTTACCCTAGATTTTGATTATGCACTTATATTGCTGCTATTATAGCTTCTGGAAGTTGATGAAAGAATGTAAACCTGCATGATGCTTGAAACAGGATTTGCAATACCACAGCGTGCAATCTGCACACCCTTCTCTATGTGTATAGGCAGGGGCGTGCCCCCACCAACATACATAGAAAGGGTGTGTGGTTTGCATGCCCTTCCTATGTATCTAGGTGGGGGACTGCACACCCCTACCTATATACATAGATTGGCGGTGTACCCAAACACCTCTGCAGACTCAATTGCTGTTGGAGGCTTTACTGATGTCCTTTTGGGATATCCTTTTGTCTAGTTCTCCTCTGGAAGATATTGACCAAACATCTGGCAAAAAAAAGCAAATTTTTACCTTTCCCCTCTTTTCCCCTTTCCATGCCTCTCAGTAATCAATCATCAACAAGATAAAGTTCCAAGTAAATCAAAAGAAAGCTTCAGATCAATAAGTTTCATCTCACATGTTTTTCTGTGGTTAATTTCAAGGGAGAAGAAAACCCAAAATTATGTTTGTGGCTGGGAACCGGATTATGCTTTGGTAGTATGGCCAAGAACTACTAATAAACCCAAGATGATTTGTTTTGGCATATCTCATCATGAAACAGAAAGAATTACAGCCCCTAAAACAGATTGATAAAAATGATTATTTTGATGCAACATTTCCCACCCATTAAATTGCAGATTAGGGCAAATGATGTAAGGATATTGATGAGTTTCTGTATCCATCTTTAATTCACAATCCTTGGATTAGGAATTTCAATATTTTTCTTTCCTCTTCTTTGAAACTTGAGTTTTACGTTTGAAATCCTTGAAATATGATGGATTTTTTGCTATCAAATCAATCATAGTGATTGAAAAACTATTCTATTGCGGAAAATTTTGTTACATACACCTGGATGTGTCTCATGAAACCAAGATCTAGTTACACCAATTGAGAGATGCAAAAGCATTTGAATTCCAAATTTAGTGCTTAAAAAATTCATGATTCCAATTTGAGATTCCCCATACTTAAAAACTTTGAGTGCTTCCTTTATTTCTTGGTTGACTAATCCAACAATAGGAAGGTTTTTCTCTGATCCTAAGAATTGAACTCTAATCCAATCAACACATGACTTTTTTGATTCTTCAAGGGTTCCAATAACCTGTCCTGCATTCTCAGATACATGTTTCAATAGCAAAAAGTGGCACCAGAATGAATAAGTTACAAGAATTCTATATCTCTGCATAAATTCACTTTTTTGTATGGGTAAATGGTGCTGGTTTGTGACTTTGATAAATATTGGATTGGGTTTGGACTCTGTTGATTTTCTCACTAATAATGGCATGTCTTCAAAGCATTTTATTACCTGAACTTGATAATGTTTCAGATTATAGGAACTGAACACAGATTCAATTTCAGCACACATCTCAACAACATTTTCCCCAAGTGATTGAATGCCATCAAAATGTTTTTCTGGCATTATTTTTGGAGGTATGTTTTTGACATCAACAGCAGAAAAACAAAGAATTTGCTCTTGACCTGAAAAAAGTGGCCTATGGTTATTATGCCCCTTTTTATTTATTTCAAGATGAAAAGCTTTTTCCAGAAGACACCCCTGAATTTTTCCATCTAATCCTTTGAGACACTTAATGGCTTGTGGATTGATTTTATGATTCAATTTCAGTGTTATACACAGGGCAGTTTTGAAGATGGTTTTGTTAGTCATGGAATGTGCAGAAATATATTCTATCAGATAGATTTGCAATTCTCCAAATGATGTTTTACTGATTTCATATTGTTGGTTTGGGATTTTCCCCAAAGCAGGGAGGCCAGACTTGGGGCAAAATATTTCACATCTAAACAATTCAATCAACTTTTTATTTGAAGAATTTAAATCTGCTTCTGAAATTAAGTTTGGAAAAGATCTCTTGAGGATAGCTGTGTTTGCAAAGACTATCAATCTGGTCAGCTTTCTCAAACGAGTCAAAAAATATTTTCTTGTAATCAACGTTTGTGTTGATTCATGGACAATTCTAATATGCTGGACTTGAACAAATGCATTGAGATCTCCAATTTTTTTTTTCTTATATGTTCCACCAAGATAGCAAGTAAGTGAGAGATTATCATACCCCTCTACAAGAATCGAAAATAAACTGGGAAAATTAGGGTCTTCTACACCCAACATTGGTTGGTTTTGCAAAAGATGTATTGCAAATATCTGGAGAGAATCCTCTTCACTTGGACTTATTTGTAGATCATCTTTGTCAATTCTACCAATCTGTGCATGGAAATCATTTTCATCTGTTTCAAATTCTCCTGGGTGTGTTTGTAAAGACCTCCCTGATTCAGTAGATCTCTCTGGTGGCTCAGAAAGTGAATTTGACAGGTTTTCTTGGTCTAAAGAAACCATTAAGTCAATCAGATACAGTAAAATAGATCAACTACTCTGATTGTGTTTAGAATTTCCCAATGCTGCTTACCCTGATTGTGGAGTTCATGTTTTTGAATTGGTTCATGGGATTTTTGTGAGTTTTTGAATTCTGACATAGAACCAAACTCTTTATCCTTCAGTTTTAAAACTGGATTGTGTTTTTCATCTGGAATTTTGTTAGAGGATTTGCCTGCTTGATTGAAGTGTTCCTTGTGGATATGATTGGTCAATAAACCTGCCTCACAATTTAATCCTGGAGATTAAAAACAATAAAGATAATGATTACAATCAATCCAGAATACAATATAGGAATTCAGGTTGGTGGGTATTCTTGATACCTTTCTACTCACTCCTTGATTTAAATCTTTGATCTGATCTTACTTGTTCTGCTTCATCTGGTGGATCAATTGGGTGATGTTGACCCAAAAATGAATCTACCCTTGATTGTGCAGAACACATTTCTGGCTTAGATTTACTTGATCCTGAAAACAAGGCAGGGGTCAGTTTCCATCTAACTATTCAGGATAAATTTTACTTTAGCTTTACAAAAACGAAAGCAACAAGGTGGGATTACCTTCCAAGAACATATCAAAATCACTTGCAAACTCATTTAAGTATTCCAAGGTTGAGGGAGCTGGTGAACTGCCTAATATCCAAAGTATAAAAACAATTATTTTCTTAATATTTTGCACCCCTTTGGAGTACCAAATTACTATGGCAAATCTCTATAGATATATTTCCCAAAAAACAAAAAAAGAAAAGGTTCTTGCCAGTATTTCCAGTTTGCTGTAATCTTTCTAATTGAAGATTGTAACCAAACTGATGATTCCAGTCTTCCCATGAAAAAGGACTTGATCCCAAAAGCATTCCATGAGTATTAATTTTGTTTTGTAAACCATACAAGTTGTGGTCATTCATTTTCAAGCTTCCAGGTATCATTAATTGCTCTCCATCAACATTTTCAGCAGCTTTTCTTTTTCCTGGTATATTTTCCATGTCTACTTTATTGAGCTGATTTTCAAAATGGTTATCATAAGACAATGTATTATCAAGACTGTCTGTACTTGAACCTATGTGATCTTCCCATGAGGGTAAATGATTATAGCCAAGGAGCTGTTCATCAGTAAGATAGTGACTATCTAGATTTGATCTGTCAATCTCAAACTCTGGTTCCACATTTGCAACCGGAGCACTGTTGCAGGTTGAGAAGTATAGAGATAATTTGAAGACAGTTTGAAGGGTAACAGATTGAAAGGGATCCATCCGATTCTTTTGAAGGATGTTCATAGAAGATCAAGGGTTATGTCTTGCTTGCCACAGTATATTTAATAAACTTTGGTACTTGGGACAGGAAAGCTAAGAGGTTTCTGCAACTTTGAACACGCCCGTTGTGTCAGAATGGTTACTGTTATTGTGTATGATGTGTAAGGTATCAGGATATGTACAAAGGTTCAATTTTCCACACATTCGAAACACAGCGCACTGGCGAAGGTTCCAAGGGTCATGGGGGTTACTTTAGACTTTTGCTGCCGGTTGCAGTGAGCTTATGTAAGGATCCAGCTGTTTGAGACTGGTTCAAAAGTTCAAAGATGAAACAAGTTGGAAACAATCTGCAGGTTTATCATTGTCATATCGAGCGTGATATGAATGTTAGGTTTCCCAAAATGGCGGTCGTTCTCCACCCACAAGTCAGCCGGTGAACTCGAGCTCACCCGGAGGGTATAAAGCTTCCCCTTCTCCATCACCTGTTCCGTTTCCCTCATGACCAAAGTGAGTAGTTCCATCCCCCCCCCCAATGCAAAACCATCTAGTCCTACTAACACTTCTTTACCTTCTTCTCTCAGCTCTTCAGGATCTATTTACAGTAGATACCCGATCGTTTGTCTCACTAGCTCAATTGAGCCACAGTGTTTATAAGTGTTGATGATTCAAAGTTGACTACTTCCTTGAGCGAGAACTGTCTGTTGGTCTTTTCGCCAACAGACTCGATGACCTTGGGCTATTCTCCACCACCTCGTCTTGATTGATGAGGTTTGTCGTGCTTGCCTCTACCCCTTTGGGGTTCTGACTCGCTGTGGTAATGGCCAGAAGTAGTAACTCTGCTGAACTTACACCTTCCTTGTTGCTATTGTATCTCTTTGAATGTTTGCATGTCCACTGTCCCCAAGTTACTTTCAAATTCAATCGAAATAAATATTACCTCACAGTCTTCACTGGCTCGAGTTCATTTCGAGCCTTGTTCCATGTCTCACCCGAACCACAACAAGAATTGGTCAGCGAGTATGAAGATATCTAATCCATGCTTAGCTGAGGCAGATTGCCCATCCTCCAAGTTCAACTTGGGCCTGATGCGTCACAGAAGTACTGCTACCAGCCTGGCTGCCATTGCTACTACCCACCATCACCTCACTCCCAAACATAGGTCGAAAAATCACCATGGTGAAGAACCCACAGCTCAGTCATCAGCCATCGGCCTCATCCATCCGAATCCTCAATCAACGTAACAAGAGCAATAACATCAGAGCGTTACTTCTCACCAAATCACCCATCAAAACACACTCAACCACCACCACCACCACCACCACCAACACCTTATCTTCATCACCCTCTACACCAACCACTGGCTCTGACCGCTCACCACCTGGATCGGTTGACGCGACAACTAACCCTGTTCAATTAACAGATTCAAGTCAACCTAGGAAATATCACATCCTCACCTATGCAGGCAAACCGGTCTGGTCAACCGAAAAGGACGACGACAATGGACCGGACGGTGATCTAACAAGTCAGATGGGATTAATCCAAGCCGTTATTTCTATCTTCGAGCTCGACAACAACGACCAACTCAGGTCAGCCTCTTCATCCCATGACTCAAAGAAAAACAAAATAAAAGCCCCCTTTGACCTATAACATAACCACTTAAAAAGTTCCTCAGATACATAGATGCCGGGTCGCCGTCATGTCAAGACCGCCCTTATCCTTCTTGGCCGTTTCTAACTGGGGTGAACCCGAGTCAACCGTAAGAATCAAAGTTACTTACTTGCTCTTGCTCGACAGGTATCTATATTCTTATTACTGAAAACTTTTCAGATCCATCTATCGTCCTAGCTTCGAATCCATCTCGAATATCTCAACCTACTAATTCAATCCATCCTCTCGACCACCCAACTCAAGAAGATCTTTGAACAACGACCGAAGTACGATCTCAGAGGCGCACTGAGTGGAACCGAATCGATCTTCAATGGACTCATCGATCGAACCCAATGGGATCTCTCTATCATGATGGCCAGCCTATCCGTCTATAGGTGTCCCGCTCCGATTCGAGATCGTATCAGTCAACTTATCACACCCATTCCCCACAATCTCAATCTTAGCAACCCTGATCATCCCGACTCGTTTGCTAGTAAACACTTGTATTCCATCCTCATCTCGCAGGCTCAAGTCGTCAGTGTAGTCAAACCCAAAAGCCATAGCGTACATCCATCAGGTCAGATCTTACCATTTTTGTGCACGCAAACAATAAACCGACTTTTTCTTTTTTTTGGTGGAGTAGACTTGCAGATAATCATGACGATGATCCTATCATCAAAGTCGATCAAAACTTCCGAATCCTGGATCCCGATCTGTTTACCAGGCTACAATCCAACCGGATTCTTGCATGCCTATGTGAACTTTGAGCCGGGCATGGATCTTGGACTGGTATTGATCTCGAAGGATCGGATGGGGTTTTATGACGCTCAATGTTGGTCGCAGGCGATCTTTAAGAATCCAGTGTGGGCGGAGTTAGATCGACTACAAAAGCCTTTGAGTCAGGGTCGTCTCCCATCCTCTTCTTCTTCTATCTCACCAATATCTTCATCCACCTCTTTCAGAAAGCCGGAATTAGAATCTCGTGCTGAAACACCCCCTCACTTTCTAAACAATCCTTGTGGTCAATACTTTCTCGGAAACCTCGGTATCCCGGGGCTCAGACACTTTATTTATAAAAATAAAAAGCTCGTCCAGGTCAGTCCTGGGAGGATGACTATCTAGTGGATTCCAATCGACAAAGATTGATGGCTATTTATCAACAGGCTTTCAATCTCATTCATCCTAAACAACCTAAACTTATCAAGAGAATCATCCCCCACTCTGGAAACCTTTCTACCATCGACCTCAATCATGATTCCACCTCCTCTGTCTCTTCTTGTCCTCCGCCTCATGTAAACTCCACTTTCTTCAAAATCAGCTCGAATCAGTTATTGGTTGGATAAGTTGAATCGTTCATTTTTTTGACACATTATTCTTTCAAAACTCCACGAGCTACCAAAGAATAAATCTGAAATTTACGGTTTCTATTTTCTTTGGAGAGGATGCTTTTTTAGATTATTGAGTCAAACAAGATCTATCCGACAGTCTCACCGTTGATCTCGAAATCCGCGTTGATCTTAATCGTTCATTCGATCATTAAATGGACCAATACTCATCATCAATCTCTCTTATTAACCTCTACTACCCAATTCTAGTCCCTCTTCTCTCTCCTTTACACTCTTGCACTCATTCACTTAATGTCCTCTTTGTTTGTATACTGAATGAGAAAAACGGCGACTTCTCCTGCTTTACATTCGTTGGACTGATCGATCGGTTTGTATGGCAGTAGTGGCGCTAGCTCTTCAAAGCCTCTTAAACAGGCTCCCTGGGGCCGGACGCTCTCCGTAGCCGAGTCTGACATAATAAGTCTCAACTACTTGCGGGAACTGCAGAGGTTGTCAGTGATTCTCACTGCAGGAAATCGCAAATGTGGATAGACAGGTTTGTTGGCACCATTGTTCTTGCGCTCATGTCGGCAACTCCATCCTGATAGCTAAAACGTCCACTGCTTCCGTTCCTACAAAAGGCGAAGGAAGTATCGTTATGCCAGAAAAAACAAAGTTCATGCAGCATATCTATCCCCAATCTCCATCTCTATCTGCTCCATTTGAGAGATCAGGTCAATCACCATATAGATAAGTTTCTAAGTTTAGGACAGATCTTTCTTCCATACCTATCTACTTATGCACCACCCGGGGCGACCTACATGACACTAAGTAATAGTACGGGTCAGAATGTAAATCTGACTACACAATAGTGCGCTCCCCCACTCAGCTCCTCTCACCGGGCCACAAGCATTCTCAGCACATCTCACCGCCTCTCAACCTTATGCACCTAGACTTAGACACTTTGCCCCCAACCACCCCGCTAAATTCTACCAATTCCCACCCACCCACCAAATTCAGCATCCGGTAAGTTTTCCTTTTCACCAAATCCACCACACCACACTAACCACTAACAACTGCAAAATTTCTATCTCACCCCACGGTCACCTCACCTCACAATAACCCCACTTTGCATCCGTGAAAATGAACTTTGGCTCACTTGCGTTTAGTCATCAATCACAGGGACTCCTCGACAAAAATCAATTTTTCCCCCAATCCAGGAAACAGCTTGAGCTCTCAACAAAGCATCCCCAGCGGTCACCATGGTCCACCTGTCTTCAATCGCAATCCTCTGGAAGTCTGCTTTGGTCAAATGAGCAGTAGTCTACCAAATCGTACTCACCATAACAGCACACAAGATCATCACAGCAGCCAACCGCCACCTCACCAATTTCCTGAGTTTGGCTTACCGAGCAATACTCACCATACTGGCCAACCATTTCATCAGCATCATCATACCGGCCAACACCATCATCAAAACGGGGATTTCAATAGTCACCGTCTTTCAGAAAACACCAATACACCCAACCCCTCTCCAGCCAGCAATTACAGCCTCCCAATCAGCCAGACAGACTTTGCTAACTTCCCAGATCATTCTACTAATCGGCACCATGGCGAACAGCACAGGAACCTATCTAACGACACTTGCAACGGTGACCCCATTGGATCTTCTAATCACCAACGTTGCCCACCACCGAACCCACCAAATAAACCTACAAATCCAGCAACCCAGGTAGTTCATAAACCCAAAAAGCCTCGTCAAAAGACTGCCCATGGTCATGTCGAATCCAACCAAGGTTCCAGAGCCACTGGGAACAATCAACAGCAGACAGTCAATCCTGCCGGCCCAACCCAACGCGAGATCATCAACCAATTTCTTACCAACAATTCAACAATCGCAACCACAATCCCACCAAATCTGTCCATGTCAGAACTTACCAGTAAAAGCACTGCTGACATTCGCAAAATAGCCCACGAGAACTCAAAGAAAGTGATGTCCAAGGAAAACGAACAATTTTTCTTTGATTTCTATGAGAAACAGCAGCGTGAATTGGCCATTGCTGCAGTGAAGCAACATGTTTCTGTTGGAATGGTCGAAGATTTATTGTACGTTGATTTCATTGCAACATTATTCAAGCCACTTTTAACTTGTGATTGACCCCTAACTAGGGGCCGGAAACAGGCACTTCGAGAGACCTCAGGTTGGAACAACTTCCAAATGAAGCATGGTGTTTTATTTAGTGGCAGTAAGTACATTTATACCCACCACTAAATAGGATTGTCCAACAACTGACATTTCAAATAAAATTCAGAAGGGAAGGGTGTTAGAGGATCTGGAGCAATGGGTGAACTTTCTAGAATGTGGCGATCTATGTGTCATGAAGATCGGATGGCCTATGAGACACCAGACTTAACCGAGGGAGACAACCCATGCGAGGCCCCTGGTGAAATTGGATTAAGAGCTCACTCGGAATCACTCAAGCTTGCTGAAAAGCGGGTAGATAAATGGATGGACATATGGCAAAAAAAGGTGAGTCACCAGACCAACCCCGATCAGAAATCCATGAGCTGAAAAAAAGCCAAAACTTTGCATTACATCAACAGGCCGTGCATGTTGCTAAATCAAATCACTGCGAGATTGTCATGTTTGCAGTGTCATCCCACCTGAGCGATTACAATTTCCAGAACGTCCGAGCAACCCCTGGTGCAGCTGAATTTGTGCGTGAAATCGCTTCTACCGATGGGCTGAAGAATTACCAAAGCCGGCTCCAAGCTTTCTTGACCGGTGCACGCTTAAACGAGATATCTGCCACTCTTTCAAAAAAAATACCAAGAAAGGTATTCCCCTCGATACATTATACTACTACTATGCTAATAGACACACATATTGTTAACAATATCTCCTCCACACAGCTTCCTCCATCTCTGAAGTCAATGTGGCACGTGCAAAGCTTGCCAAGTTGGTGGGTGAGTGAATTAAATTGTTTGCTAAATGATCACATAGAAACTAAAATTTTCATGGCACCCATTACAGATTGCGCTACTGGAGGAAAGAAAGAAAGTTGGACCTGGCAAGGATGTGATGAAGCACTAGGAAAGCTCGGTTATAAAGTTGTTTTCATGCCTGGCCATGTTTCACGCCCTGATTGGATCAAATCCTACAGCAACAGTCTTCGACCATCTGAGGCCAAGCTACTTAATCAAGATATCAGCAACGGCCTCATCCGAGTAATTCACGACCAAGACGCACTTATTGGACGCACTCGCACAATCACCAAAAAAACCAACTTGCCCCGCCATGTACCAAACCACGACAACACAGAAGATTCCTCTAGTCAAGAAGACAACGGAACCAATCAATCACAGCCCCTTCCCCCCACACAAAAACGAAAATTACCAAGTACCAAAGCTACTGGACTGCCCAAACAAAAGCGTGCTCGACAAACAACCCTGTCCACAAAAAGGAAAAAACAACTTTCCTCATTGACTGCAGCTGAACTAGCATTAGATTTGTCTTCCAGTTCAGATTTGCCAAGTCCTCCTAACGACTGCTCAGGGAAAACTGGCACCGACCTCAACTCTTCACGCTCAAACTTATCAGAATCTGACAATGATGATTCCGAATCTCAACAGTCAGAATTAGAAAGCAGAGCCCCACCCACTAACCGCAAAAAGTGGCGCCCCAAAAAAGTTGCCACTGTAAACAGCAGTCAAGAACCAAATGCGCTTGGCACCTGATCCCATCTACCATTTCTCCTTTATAATAATCACCTTCTATTTTGTCTTTAGGTTCACTCATCACACCGTTGCTTGCCAAACCCCCTCATATGCTTTATTTTTTCATATGCTCACCTCACTTGTTTGATTTGTTTAAATTTTTATGGCCTGAACCTAACTACCATGCAACTCAACCTTAACACTTACATTATATTATTTCCTGATGCAATTAGCTGCGCCAAAATTAGCTGGAGTTAGCTTAACCGGTTATTTTACCTTGGTGACTCCTTGATGCGGCACAGGACTCCTTGATGCGGCACAGCCTCAGGGACCACAGCGGTGGAATGCTGCGGAATGCGCACCCGTGTACTCAGCCCTAACTGGACTCTACTAACGGTTGACATCAAACCATGGTCTAACCTAATGCTGCGGCAGAGGCCGCTGTCTGATCCAAACCTAACCTCATAGATCAGAATAAAACTCAGTCGCCTTCTTGAAAGAGGTCTCCCCCACCCCATCAATCGAAACCACATTGATTCCCCCTCTCAGTCAACCCCTTCTCTCAAACTCGGACTTGTCTTACTTGGCTCAGTCAGAGGCATGCTCTTCTCCAACCAACCTTGACGGAACCTCACCACCAATAGCCCCATGAAACTGCTACTTCGCTGTGAGTAATCATTTGAATTTCATCTATCAAAACAGACAGGGGATTCATCCTCGATCTCCAACTTGGCGTGGTTTGCATGTCGCACCTGATCAAAGAATTTGGATGGGACGACCTACAAACCATTCAAGTTGAATGAGCCGGGGATGATACCTTCTGTCTGCCTCATCAGTACTCATCAATAAACTGATCACTGCATTTTATTGGGCCTCAGGTGATGCGGCTTCACCTTACTGAATAATTGATTTGTTCCTCTCCAGTGGCTCCAGCCACCCGGCGGTGGCTATAAAAAGCCCCCATCAATCTGTCTTGCTCCCCAGCTCCCCGCACATTCTACTCCCCTCTACTCGGCTTGGTATTCTGACAATTTTTGGGAGTACAGACACGTGATTTTGCCCAAACAGGTCAGCCTCTTCACTTCCCCCTTCGTGTCTTCTCATGCTGAAGTTCATCCAACAACTTGTCTCTTTTATTCACGTGCAGTCGAGTATGTAGCTGGGCAAGTATCTACCAACCGATCGCTTGGCTCTTGAAGAAGAATGGCGAGTATTAGGCATTGGTCAAAGTCCCGGATGGGAGCATTATATGCACCACGGTTAGTCTTCCGTGTGCCTGGTCGCCAACTGTCTTCGCATCCCTTATTCCAAATTGTTCTGACTCTCATCTTGCCTCCCCCTCGGGTTTTGTTTTGTTTAGCACCTGAACCTCACGTGTTGTTATTTAAAAGAGCGAAAGACTGGCAACCCGCTCGGACTCTGTTCAATGGCATTGCAGGTATGTAGGAGAATATATATACACCTCGTTATGTTCTGAAAGTCTCCCATTGTGATTTCGTTCCTGTCATCTGCTTCCATGTACTCGGTCATGATTGCACTCAGTCATAATCTATTACCCCATCGTTGTTTCGGTTGTTTTGTTCCTGTCATCTACTTCCATGTACTTACTCGGTCATGATACCACTCAGTCATGTTATGTTACCTATCTGCCATTAAACTTGTACGGTCCCTCATAGAAGGCCTCTGCAATGATAATCCATTCGCTTCCAAATACCAGATAATTTCAACCCTTCATAGACACGACTGGATAGAACTTCCCCTAATTGCTCAGTAAGGAACATTAATGAGACAACTTGCCACAGCGAGCTACCAGTTACTCACGATAACTCGCGACAGCAAGATAACAGTCACTCAGTGTGTGTGTCCAGGTCATGGACGTTACAGAAAGTTGGTACTTCAACAATATTGGACATGCCAAATCCCAACGTAATTGAAATTGAAATGATTTTAAACTTGAAGATGACTTTGAACTTGACCTTGTTTCACAATGTTTATTTCAGACCTGTTGGTGTAAAATTTGTTGTTATGTTACAGGTTTGAGTTAAATGGTGATTGAGAATGAGTGGTTACAGGTTTGAGGTAGATGGTGATGGTGATGTTTAGACAGCCTTTAGACAGACATAGCTATATTCTCCAGAAATAATCCCATCTTAAAGCCCAATGGCAGCCACCAACTAGAACAGCTATGAACATATATGTGGTAATTCCTCAACTAAATATAGTTCTAACTAAATATAGTTCTTTCTATCATCTTTTTCAAATGATCCCACTAGTGGGTTGGCAGTAGTTAGCTTGCAGGAGTTAGCTTTAGGTTTAGAGCCAGGAGTGATTTCAGCAGAAACCAGAGATTTCATCAAGTTTAATGTTGTTGGTGGGGCATTATTTGTAAGTAAGTATTTATTTATTTTTAATGTATTTATAATATATAATATAGAATAAAGTATAGTTGGAGATGTGTGTATGTGTATATGTAAGTGAGTGGATAAGATGAGATGATGGAATGAATGAGAGATACAAATGGGGGAAAAGAAACCAGTATTTATGATCGATAAATTCTGAGCAAATAGCCACCAAGGGCTTTTCCTTTAAAGAAATTAATTATACTTTTCTTCTTTTTACAGGAATGCTCCAGTCCTCTGGTGCATTACTTCTTTTATTGCTTTCTGATACACCATGCTCAATACCTGTAGAAGGGAATACTTGCTGATACCATTGCTGCTTGTATTCCCTTCTACCTTCAACATTTAATCATTGTTGTAATTTGTTTTTGTTGTTTGTTTCTGTTTCTATTTGTTGTTTGTTTATATTCCATGTTCCATCCACTCAAATAAGTACTTCTTGTGAAAAACAAAGCTGATTCTATCCAAAAAAGTTCAAATAAGTACTTCTTGTGAAAAACAAAGCTGATTCTATCCAAAAAATTTGATTCTATCATATCTATCAAGCATCTCATATGTGAAAGGCCCTCAAGTTCAAGGAATGATGAAATCTATAAGAGTATAGGTAAGATATTGCTGTCATAAATATCAATCATAAGAAGTTGAAATCTAGAAGAGGATGGGCAAGATATTGCTCATACTCTTCTAGATTTTATGACAGTCATCTTGTATTAACCTATCAATAATCAATCATTTCATCACTTCAATAACCTATAAAATATCAATCATTTCAATAAGACAGTTTGTATCAACCTATAAAATATTAATCTTGTATTTGTATTAACCTATTAAATACCAATCATCTCACTGATATCAATCTTTTCACATCAACAGAGTCATCATGTATTAACCTATAAAATATTGTCCATTTTATAGGATAATCTGGGTGTATTAACCTATAAAATATTAACCTTGTATGTATAAAAATAAAAATAATCATATTGTATTATCCTATAAAATATCAACCATTTCATTTGAATTATGAAGTATCAATTCTTTCACATCAAGACGGTCATCATCAAGACAGTCATCAGGTATTAACCTATAAAATACTGACCTTGTATAAAGCAGATTGGCCCTGTATTCACCTATAAAATATTAACCTTGTATAAAAATCTGGGAGGCACCTCAAGACAGTCATCTTGTATTATTGTATTAAATTTCATTCCAATAACCTATAAAGTATAAATCATTTTTCAATAACCTATAAAGTATCAATCATTTTCCCTTCAAGACACTCATCTGGTATTAACCTATAAAATATTAAACTCGTATAAAACTCTGGGAGGTATGGAATAAATACTTGGAGCAAAGTCAGAATAAAGAAACCAATGAAGCCTACAAAAATACATCAGCCCAAATATTTGTACACTCAAAAAATTGTACACTGTGGAATGGAAGAACCACCCTTCAGCTCAAGAAAGTTCAACCTCAAATTTCAACCTCAAGCTCAACAAATCTATGCAAAATAGATTAATTGAATACGCCCCAGTCTCAGGGCACGCACACACAGAAATCATCCATGATGAAACAATCCACTTACTCACTGTGAAGCCTAATCTGACTTCACAACAGCTATCCACATGCTCAAATAACTGTGTAAATTGATATCTGAACTGTTTAAGATCCACATTATCAAATAACCACAAGGATTTCTTCCTTATTCTAGATAACACATTCAAATAGTGTTCAATGCAACCACAGACACTGGCCGGCCATATTTCATCCCGGTACATCTTTATGGGAAAGAAAATTGGTGCATACATCACGTAGTAAGCATGATGATTCCATCTTAAATTTCAGCGGATTCCCTTACCATTAGCCAAAGCATTGCTCAGAGCCTCTTGTTCCAGAGCAAGCTCAAACTGATCACCATCTGCCTCAGCATTAGGCGCTAGAAGTTGGTTGTCATCGTCATCGTCGTCGTTGTCGTTGTCATGATTCCGTTCATCCTGGGTGTTAGTCGACGGCACGCTGCCACTGGCATCATTTTGGGAAAGGAAGTTGCGGAGAATAGTTTCATCGACGTTTTCTAAGGCATTGCCAATGGCATTGTCAAAATCCCCGCTAATCATAGATAAGTAACCGCATGATTTCAAGAACCTCAAGCGCATCAGCTGCTCATTCCAGTCGTTTACTAGTTCATTGTCGTTTAGATAAGGACCCGAGTTCATAATTAGCGGAACAACCTTTGAATTCCAGTGCAACTGTAGGGAGGATAGCTCGATGAAGTGATTGTGCAGTATGGCTTTAATTGAATCCAGTTGGTCTTCACTTGACATCGATTGTAATATTGGATGGTCCGTTACGGCCTGCAGCCTGCTGTGAGTCCAGTCCATATCAGAAGAGAGCCCAAAAATAAGAGGAACAATTCGCTTGTGCTCAGCTACAGCCCAACGAGTAGCTCTCCGTATCTCTTGGCCTATACGTCGCACCTCTTCTTCACCCCTTGTTAGTCGTGCAAGAAGTCGCATACCATCTTGAGTGTTGGCGTCAACAGCCCATGGCTCATCATGGGCCGTGAAGACCCCATCATTCCAGAATGGGCTGTTGGCATCCAACTTCATCAGCTCATCATACTCAATACAGGGGAGTGTCGGGATTGCGCGTGATATCAGCTGAAATGCATCTACGTGGCGGTTATACGTAATGAGCACTGTTTGCAAGGCTGCAGTTCTCTTTCGTATGGAAATAACCAATCGCTCTTTCCCTTCCGTCCCTGTAGCAATTCAAATACATCAGAAAAAGGAATATATTATAACTGTATTGACAGGCTAAATCACTAACCCAACTTGGAAGCCAAACCTTTTCGGACTGCATCAAGGGGCCTCTTCTCCTCAAGTAGAGCAAGGAACTTTCTTCTCAGTTCGGATTTTGCCCACCACACCTTTAGGAACTGGGCCTCAGTTTCTGGCGTGACGCCAGCCAGGACTTCGCCGCTGCCAACTCGCTCGCGCTGCCGATCTATTTGCAATCGAATTTCCTGTAATACTCGGACACGCACAAGTGCCTCCTCAGGGGCCCGTATTTCTTCCCTGAGAAAATAAATGAACAGGAGCTGGATGAGTGATAAGCACCCGTTGAGTAAATTGCCACCCAGAGAAGATTTATACCAGGCTTCTGCTAAATCTTGTTCCAACGCCAGTAGTCTTCCAAGCTCAATCTTCTGTTCTTCTTTTTCATGGTCCCTATTGCTGTAGTAAGCTCTTTCTGCAATCCACTGCTCTTCGAGGAAGTGAGGTGTATAGTTCTCATCAGAGTAGTGATTAAAACGCCGATATACTTCTTGTAGTTCAAATTGACATGTGTCAATGCTATCCCTGGCCTGCTGCAGATGCCGGTGCATCCAATCAGCTTACAATTGGTGATTAGCACCAGTTTTGTTATTAATTGAAGGGGGTGAGGGGAACGTAAATAATAAAAAGATTGCTTACCGGCCCCACGTTTCAGTTTGGTGGTGTAGTAATTGCATTGTCGAGCAATGGCCTGCAGTCGATGAGTTCGGGTTGCACTTCTTAGTGGTCCAACAAGGTCTGATAGCTGGGACCACAGCCGTTCCATCCCCTCTCCATCTGATAGACCCCAGTTTGAATTGTAGCGAGGATTGTATTTGATTTGGCATGCCCAATTGTGGACGTATGCATGGAAAACAGATGTTCCAAAGGAAACCTGGTTGATTTGTCCACCTAAAAGATTGCGCTTCGGGGTGATAGATTTATGGTGTCAGGCAGGCAATTAGCTTATACTTATATTTGGTGGGTGAAAGAGGTGGTTCAAAGCACTGAGGCACCTTTCTGACATGGGCATCCAAGTGGCACCCAATATCGTAAAGCACTCCTATTTTTCTGTTGGGGAATGCTTGCAGGATATTTTGAAGGATGCTGACTGGGTAGTAAAGCCTAGTAATGAACATTAACTATGTACCTGGGCCATAAATTGAGTATTACTGATATATTTCTGATCTTTGTACTTACTTTTCACCAGTCCCCTCTATGTTGTTCAGCTTCAGGGGTATGTCATGCCGACAACAACTCCCAAACAAGCCAGTATCATCAAATTTATCCCAGGAGGTGGAGTTGCGCACATCGTTTGCAGCTTTATGAGAATCAGAGCAGGTGGACTATAATATTGTAGCAGCAATGAGCTATGAGCTATTGTAACATACCAATGCAAAGGAAATGCAAATAACCTCACCCGCAGTCCTGCAGCTGCTGCTTCGGTGGATTCGAGTTGTGTCTCATGGTTGCTAATTTGAGATGGAGGAATGAATATTGATGGATAGTCACTTTTGGCTGGGATATCGTTGCTGGCAAAATGGTGATGCCTGTGCTGGAAATTCCCATCCATTGCTATAATAGCATAGGGATTGCTACCTGTGCTGACTTCGTCCAGTTCTTCGGGGCCAAAGCAGGAGGGGCACTGGGATGCCCAGAGATCTTTATCTTGCACTCCAAGTGCAACATTGAGGAGGTCGTTTTGGAGAAGTCTAATGCGGCCGTAAATATCGATTGCTTGAGAAAATGGGACACGCAGTTCACGAGGGTTGCTTGATTGGCTGCGTGCTAAAATGGGCTCTCGGGATCGTGTGTCTTGATGAAAAACAAGCCCTTTGATAAAAGATGTGTATGGCACTGCTGTCTCATACCACAGGGATTGATAAAGCTGAACAAGGGGGATTGCAAAAGCAGTTCGAGGTTTAGTAGGTGATGCAGCAACATAACCATGATACAGTAGGCGAATTGCATCCGGAATGCATGAACAAAACTCTATCTCCTGCCCAGGTGATCGATCTGTGGAGGATTCAAATGCTCAGTTAGTTACAGGTCAGGATCTGATGGATTGTTAGCAAATTTGACTTTCCATGGGTATGAATTAGGTCTACAGCCCGAGAACGGCGAGTGGTACAGACACACTCATCTAAAGGGTCAAGATATACTGAAGATCGGGTCCAATTTTGGGTTTGGTATTGGCAGGTGTGATACGCAGCGGTCATTGACTTTTCTATTGATTTCCATGCGGCCGAGAGTTTCTCCCTTCGAATAGCGTACTGTGTGATGATCTCAGGAGGAAGAATGGTGGAACTATTGGGCTCCTCGTGAGTGTGGAAGTCATCATAGTGTGGTTCGTTAGGTGGTGCGTCTACTGGTTGAGGTTGAGGATCTTGGTGAGGCCACCGAGGGGTAAGAAGCAGGTCGGCTCGCATGGGTGGCCGTAGTCCATCATTGTAGTCAGGGGTCTGTAGGTTTGCTGGGGCTTGTGAATTGCGCACAGATGTTGTTGCCCGGCGTTGCACAAATCCTGTCCGGCGTCTTGAAGGCATTGGTTCAGGTTTGCAAACCTGGTCGGTTGGGCTGGGTTGTTACGCTGGAACGATTGACTTCACCAAACGTTGCCCGGTTGATTGATGTGTTGTGAGGTGAGGTGACCGGCTGTGTGATTGGGTGAGATAGAAATTTTGCAGTTGTTAGTGGTTAGTGTGGTGTGGTGGATTTGGTGAAAAGGAAAACTTACCGGATGCTGAATTTGGTGGGTGGGTGGGAATTGGTAGAATTTAGCGGGGTGGTTGGGGTGCGAAGTGTCTAAGTCTAGGTGCATAAGGTTGAGAGGCGGTGAGATGTGCTGAGAATGCTTGTGGCCCGGTGAGAGGAGCTGAGTGGGGGAGCGCACTACTGTGTAGTCAGATTTACATTCTGACCCGTACTATTACTTAGTGTCATGTAGGTCGCCCCGGGTGCTATGCACCTTACAAATCATATTAAGCCTTTGGGGGGAATCTAGATTTCGGAATAACCAATTTTTGTGTAGTTTGTTTCCAACACATTATTAAAAATAAGGGGTTGTGCTTCAAGATCGAATCAAAACTTTCTGTCCGCAACCACAAAGTTACCCTCAACTACGCGTCGCGTCGACATCACTCACACACGCGTTTATCCTCTTCATTTCACCACCCCCCCCTCATAAACAGAAAGTCCCTCATCCCTTTTCCTTCCCCACTGGAGCATGCTCCCCCCCTTCCGCCCCCCCGACCCCACCAGCCGCGACACCGAGTCGCCGATGGAAGAAGTCGTCATGGGAGTAGTGCCTGGCACGGCGCTTCCTCCATGTCCTGCCACCGAACCCCCGTCGTCTGGCCTCCACACTTTGCTGGAGATGCTCCTGAAGAACCCGGCCAACCGGGACGAGACCGGCTTTGTCAAGATCGACATCGCTCTTGTTGACGTCATCCTCCGACTCTCGGCCGAGACGGAGAAATTGGTCCGTCGTCTGGAAAACACGGTTGATCGCGTGGCGGACCTCGAACGTGCTATAGCGTCTGGTAAACAAGCCCAGCCCTCGAATGTGAAGTCTTTCGCGTCGGTAGCGTCGAAAGCTGTTAGCAAGCAGGCACCAGCTGTCAAGCCTCCCTCGAAGATGGACCTTGCCTCTTTGAAGCCGAAAAGAGTGGTAATCCACTCTGACCCGTCAAATCAATCGCTGAAGGACATCCCTCGTGGACACTTGGTCCAAAAGGCGAACGAAGCCCTCCTCAAGCTCGACGCCAAGGTTAATGGCGAGGTCGTAGCCATTCGCGGAGCTAGCGTCCTTCCCTCGGGTGACGTCTCGTTTTACATCAAGAACCGGAGTCAGCAAAAATGGCTCTCGGACAACAAGCATTTGTGGTCCAAGGAGGTCCATCCCGATCTTGAAGCCACCCCTAGCACGTATTCCGTCATGGCCCATGGAATTCCCAGATCTTTTGACATCTCAAAGTCGTCGAATCTTGCCACACTTGCCTCTGAAAACAGTTTCCAGGCCGCGGATCTTGCCCGTGTCCGCTGGATGGGCTCAAATGAACCGTCACCTAAGAAAGCAGGATCGATCATTCTTTCCCTCACCAACAAAGATCTTGCCTACAGGATTGAAAAGTCCGGAATTTTCTTGAACTACGACTTCCACAGGACAGCCAGGTTCAAGCCCCGACCACCTCAATGTTTCAAATGCCTGCGTATGGGTCATTTTGGCCGCTGGTGCCGCGAAACGGCGCGTTGTGCTAAATGCGCTGGCAATCACTCAACAAACGAATGCCCCGAGGGCCTTGGCGGCGTGAAGTCGTGCGTTCTGTGCAAAGAGGGCCTCAAGAATAAAGTGGCCGGCATTGAAGATGTCAATCATACCCCTTTTGATCAGTTGTGCCCGTACAAGAGGGCTTGGCTGGAGAAGAGAACACGGTTTTCCTCATGATAGGTACAACCGTCGCAACCCCCGATCATCCTCCATATTCAAACAACTCAGCCCCATCTTCCTTTGCTCAAGAGCTCAGAGGCGATATCACCGCTTCTGAATCTATTCTCATGTCCCCCAGCCAATCACTCACGGCGCTCCAGCTGAATTGCCACGTCGCAAAATCCGTCACCCACAGTTTACTCAACTCCGCTTTCTTTTTTGACTTCCTTGTGCTTCAAGAGCCCTGGATCAACCCTTTTGACCTCTGCCCCCCTCAACACGCCTCGTGGCGCTCGTATGTCGCCTACGAACATTCCCCAACGTCTTGGCGCCATCGACACAAGACGGTAATCTACATCAAAGCGTCGATCCCCTCGCAAGCCATCAAGCTCCTGGAAGGCGGCTCCCAAAACCTGGTAGCTTTGGAAGTTTCCATCAAACCAGGGAAATCGTTTCACCTAGTTGACCTTTATAATCCCCCCCCTACCTTCCCTTCGGTCGTTCTTTTACATGATTGGCTGACAGCTACTTATTCACGACAGATGCCAACCATCCTTTGCATGGATTCAAATCTGCATCACCGCCACTGGAACCCTCCAGGCTGTCGGAAGCGGGACAAGGAGGCAGATTCTTTGCTAAGTTCTTTATCTCGCTTCGGTTTCCGGCTCTCTTCTCCAAAACACATTCCCACCTTTTATTCTACTAAAGGGAAAGGCTCTACAATTGACTTAGTTTGGTCAAACTTTCTAGGCTCCCGTCTGACTACCGATGTCGTCGTCTCTAATGAGAACTTTGGGTCCGACCATCAAGCGCTACACCTTTGGCTGACAGTCGAAAAACCTCCCCCGGCTTATCGGTGGAGCCTCCCTCAATGGAACTCTCTTGACAGGGACAGCTTGTCCTCGTTCTCAGCTAAGTTTTCTCCCCAATCGTTTCATGACGTCCCTGACCCGGATGATCAGGCTAAGCTACTAACTTCAAATGCCAAGTCAGTGCAGCAAGCTCTGGGTTGTCGGGTACGGGTCAACAACGACAGAGCCAAGCCATGGTGGTGCAAGGCGACGCTGGACCCGGTTTTGCGGACGCGGAATAGGGCCCGCAAATGGATGATACTAGATAAGTCACCCGCAGCAATTGAGTGCTACAAGCAATGGAATTCTTATTTTCTAACACTTGTGCACTCTTTGAAGCAGCGCAACTGGCGCAATCTCCTTGAAAACCCCGAGGAGGGAGACCTTTACAAGGTCCTTCGTTTCACTAACCGTTCGGCGGGAGGCGATATTTTACCGCTCCGTAATTCGTTAGGTGTCATTGTTCATGATAAGGAGGAACAAGCAAAGCTCCTCTTTGAGGGCACCTCAGTGACTAACATCCCCATTGATCTTGAGGACGTTTGTTATGATCTCAGTTGTAGATTCTCCAGCTACCCGCAGGTTTCCGCCGAGGAAGTACAGCAAGCGATGCAAAGAATCTGGCCTAAGAAAGCCCCCGGCATTGATGGGATTGCAAATGAATTCCTTAAGTGTTTCTCTTCTCAATTAGCAGTCTCTCTGTCGATTATTTACAACAACATCTTAACCAAGAGCAAGTTCCCAGAATCTTGGAAAGTAGCAGTCACAGCGATCATCAGGAAGCAGGGAAAGCCGGACTACACGAGTCCTTCAGCCTACCGACCCATTGCACTTCTCAGCTCAACGGGAAAACTCTTTGAACTCATCATAGCTTGGCGCCTCACGGCTTGGGCTGAGATGTCTGGCGTGCTCGCTTCTGGCCACTTTGGTGGACGGAAGGGATTGGGGACGGAGGATGCAATATTTGCTCTTGAACATTGGGTGAAAGCCAAATGGAAAGAGGGCAAATGCGTCGCGGGGATATTTTTGGATGTCAAATCGGCATATCCGTCTGTTCACCCGGCAAGACTAATTCACTATCTCTTTCAAATCAATTGCCCCACGTACTTGAAGTTGATCATTGCGGATTTCCTCAAGGGCCGTTTTACCACCATTTGTCTAGGAGATTTTACCTCAACCCCTTTCAAGATCGACATTGGCCTTCCTCAAGGGTCACCGCTCTCGGTAATCCTCCACATTCTTTACAATAATTCTCTGCTCAACAAAAATTTCTCTACTCGCACAGATACAGTCTCGATTGGCAATGTCGACGACGTTGTACACCTGGTAGCGTCAACTTCTCCGGCCAAGACTAGAAGCATGCTGATTGGTGAGGGAGTGAGGTCGCTTCAATGGGGTAAAACACACGGGGCCATCTTCGACCTTGCCAAGGCACAGTTCATGTGGTTCCTAAAAGGGAAGCCCCCCGAGGGGGATCTCCCATTTGGGAACCAACAGCTCAGATCTCTGTTGGAGGTACGTTGGCTGGGTGTATGGCTGGACCGAAAATTGCTTTTCAACCGCAATTTCCAGGCGCTAGAAGATAAGGCAAATAAATCAATCAATCAACTGAAGATCTTCGGGAATTCCCGGTGGGGTTCAGGTGAAGTCGATAGAGTCAAGCTAATCAAATCAGTTCTGTTTCCTAGATTGACGTATGGAGCCGCAATATGGGCCACCGAACCTAATAAGGGAAAAGTCAAAGCTCTAGCTGAGAAGGTCAACCGACTCACAGGCATCTTTTCTCTAGGAGTATTCAAATCCGTGTCGTCCAAATTCATCGATTCGCGAACATCGGTCCCAGATTTCCACAATGAGCTAATCAAAACCTGTTTCTCCTTTTTCTATTGCAAGATAACCATAATCAAAGCTGACAATGTTGTCCGCAATCTAATTTTGGATAGCAGGGCTAACTCCCAGAAGCAGTTTGCGGATGCGGCCCACATTGGTTTAGCATCTACTAGGATCAATTTGGCTTTGGAAATGGACCCTGAGATCATCAACCTTTCGTTTGATTTCTCGGGACCATCAAGGAAGCTTGAGTACCTCAACATGGAATCTTCCAAGGAGGAGGCTATCATCTCGGTTAAGTCTCTCATTTTCTCTCACTCCCTAGACTCGAGGGTGCTTGAAATCTTCTGCGACGGATCTTATCATCCCGATAAGGGTGGAGCAGGTGCAGCTTACTGCCCGAGTAGGAACGTGTATAGTGCGTTGGCTATGGGCAATAAAGCGGTCATCTCCAACCATGAATGTGAAGCGGCTGGCGTCCTTGCTGCCGTGGGATTGGCGGAAGTTCTTTGTAGGGAGACTTGCTTCAACCGCATCATTCTCTACGTTGACAATCAAGGAGTTATTCATCGTACCAAGGACCCAGCGGCCCCCAAACCAGGTCAAAGGTTCTTTGCGGAAATTGACAGGAGACTGGCATCCTTTCCGCTAGGACTTTCAATCAGTTTTGTGTGGTGCCCGGGTCATGAAGATATTCTGGGCAACGAGATGGCCGACAAATTGGCTAAGGAGGCGGTGGAGTCCCCCTCCACTCCATTCCTTGAAGTCAAGGGAAACTTGGTGAAGATTAGTCGCACGGTTCGACAGGAACTGTCCGGAAGAAAGCCTGCCCCCTCGGGCCTTCATATTTCACTTAGCTCACTGGTTAATCAGCTGGGTTCGGGACATTGCACGTTGAAATGTTTTTTATTTCGTATTTGCAGAAGTCTGGACCCTTTGTGCTTGGCTTGCGGAAGCAAGGAAACCGTTGCACACTTTTTGAACTTCTGCCCAATTTTGAAGAAGCAACGCCTGAAATTCCGACAAACCCTCCGCCGACTCAAGATCCGATTCAGTTCTAACCGACTTGAAAGCACGCTACACAATCGAAAGGCTGAGAGACCCCTAGCTCAGTTCTTGATTGACAGTGATAGATTCCGCGAGCAACTGTCGTGATGACTTTCCTTCAACCAAAGATTGAAAGTTTGGTTTAATTAGTCTTCCTATATCAGTTCCTTTTTGTCCTTTTTTATTTTATTTTCCTTTATCATTGTATCCTCCTTTATCTTTTTCTCTCTGTTTTCTGTTTTCATTCCCAAGATTGTTCTCATGATGTTAGCGTTTTGTCGTAGTTGCATTTGCCAGTAGAATTGTGTTTTTCTCTCTCACTCCCCAATGTTACTTAGAATCATAGTGTGCAATGCCAAAGGCCAAATTACACTTAAAAAAAAAAAAAAAAAAAAAAAAAAAAAAAAATCTGCTCCATTTGAGAGATCAGGTCAATCACCATATAGATAAGTTTCTAAGTTTAGGACAGATCTTTCTTCCATACCTATCTACTTATGCACCTTACAAATCATATTAAGCCTTTGGGGGGAATCTAGATTTCGGAATAACCAATTTTTGTGTAGTTTGTTTCCAACACATTATTAAAAATAAGGGGTTGTGCTTAAACAAGTCCCAAGGACTAAAATAACTACTTGCAAAATTAGTTAAGAATGACGGACCGCCCAGATGGCTTCCATCAGTCCCCAGGAGAGGGTTTGCTTGGTATCCTTTTCAGGAATGATAAAATAAAGAGAAAAAAATGAACAATGGACACAGCAGTTGGACTTGAGACTTTGTATTATCTGTCTCATGTTGGTTTAAAATATGGAATGTTAGAAAAAGGGAAGATTTCTTTCCACTGTGAATAACCACATTGGACATTGGTATATGCTTTCATTTTTTCCTGGTCCAATCAAATTCAATTAATTGAAACACAACTAAAGACTATTTGGATAGTGAAAACTAAATTTGTCAATTTTTTTCTTTTTTTTCAAAGGGCATTAATGAAAAAACCCGGTTTTTCCGCGTTTACACCCGGTTTTACGCAGCGGCGACGTCAAATTTGCTGCGCAGCACACCCGGTTTTCCGCTTTTATACTTGGTTTTTTTAATTATGTTTTTGCGGGTGGATTTTAATTTTTTTTCAACATTTTAAAAGTGTTAAATATACTTCCAGGGGTGTAGAAATTTATGGTATTTTTCATTTTCCAAAAAAACAATGGCTTCTATTTTTTGTTTGCCCATACACCCGGTTTTTTCAAAAACAAATCACCGCTGCTCAATTTTCAGGATTTCTCAAAGTTTTAGATCTTTTTAAAGCACTTTAAGGGGTTTAGAAATTAATGTGACAAACATTTTATTTTTAAAATCATTGGTTGTCTTTTTATGATTTTTGGACAGAATTTATTTCTAAACACCTTCACGCCTGTCTTTCAAGATATTTGGGGAGTTTTTAAATGGATTCATACACTTTAGAGGTTGAATAATTCATTGGAAACAAATACTGATTATAAAATCAACTCGTTATCAGATTTCATGACAAAGAAATGGAAATATAATGATACACAGAGGTATGGTACATTGTATGATGCTTTGGAGTGTTACATGTAAGATGATTATTACACATTACATATGGGTTCAGGAATGTAATTTAGGCGTAGATTCACCATTTTTAAGCATTTTCTAGTTTTTATCAGTAGTGTTTATAACAATTTCTCTTTCTTATATGTATTATTTGTGTGCGCATTCTTAGTCTGTATCAATGTCTCTTTGTTGTTTATTACATTTATTATTTGTTAATAAATTATTAACTTGCAATTATACCTCTTGCTTTTTATTTTATTTATTTATTTTATTCATTTCATTTATTCTATTTATTCTATTTTAGTTTATTTTGTTTTGTTTATTTTACTTGTTTTACATATATATTTCATTTGTTTTAAATAAAATTTTGAATGAGGATGATTGGGGAGGTTGTGTGCATCAAATACCGCCCTCCATAATTTTATTTTGCTCATTTTACTTGTTTTACTTGTGTATTTCATTTGTTTTAAATAAAATATTGAATCAGGATGATTGGGGAGGTCACGCGCATCAAATGCCGCCCTCCATATGCTATCTGAATAAAAATTAAAAAATTAAAAAAAACCGGGTGCCTGCGCAGAAAACCTCGTGCACAACCGGGTGTAAACGCAGAAAAACCGGGTTTTTTTATTAATGCCCTTTTTTAAAAAAAAAACAATTTATCAATATTATATCATGGAATTTTTGAGATGATGAATATTGATCTTGATTATATTGAAGTTGTGATCTTTGGTGAAGATTGAAGGTGTAGGAGATTGGAAAGGAGATTAGAAAAAAAGAAGAAAGGGGATATACAGACAAGAGAAACCAATAGATTCACAATGTCCCAAAGCAGACTAAGTTAAAATAATCAAGGTACTGAGTCAAAGACGTCTTGGTTAGAGTGGTGAGGTGTACTGGGTCAATTGTTGTTTTTGCTGAAGTTGATTTTGTTGATTTTGTTGAGTTGTCTTAGTTTTCTTTCTCATTTCTTTACTGTTTTGTCTGTCTTGTCTCTATTTCTCTCTGCTCTAAAACTTGTCTCTCACATTTCAAAAGTACTAGATCATAGAGCCGCAGATGGGGAAGGTTTCTTCCCTCATCTTTCCACATATACTCACTCTGCTTGTCTACTCTGCTGCTCTAGTTTATTCTTCACTTTGATTCTCTTTGTCTGTTTTGCCATGCAATGAATTATTGTCCACAAGTACTCACTCCACTTGTATACTCTTCTGCTCTGAATGATATGGGGTTGTCTTACAGTAAGGGCTTAAAAGGGTGGATAGAAGTCATTCAAACAGAATTTATGGTTAAAAAACACCATATAGAGGAGCAGAAACCCATGATACATTTTTTTGAAGAAATGAATGGTATTATGAAACTTTGATCAGTTGGTTTAATTTCTGTGGAAACTGTAAAAATATGGTTTTTTGAACTTAGCTAACATGAGAAACTTCATCAATCAATGCCTTGAATACATGTCCTGCATGAAAATAAAAAATCTTAATGTTTTTCACACAAATGTTTTTCCTGAAAACCTTCTGGTGTGACTACAACCACCTTAGTCCTACTTGCAAAATGGCTAGTTTACAGAGGCCAGTGTTTACCAGTTATGATTTTGGTATTTCTCAAGGTTTGAATTTTGATAAATCATGGCAGAAGACTAAGTTAAAACTGAAACATATATTCTCTCTTGATTCTGCTCTTGATTGGTCTCTTGCTTTCTTTTCAATCAAGATTTTTCTCTTTTTATGAAATAAAATTCAAGGCATCAGAAGTAAACAGATCAAAACTTAATTTCAAGTACATATAACAGTTAAAAATCAGAATTGTAAAAGATAGATACATTCAAATAGAAAAAAAAGACAGAATTCCACAAGAGGAGAAGAAAACCCAAAACTATGTTTGTGGTTGGGAATTGGATTATGCTTTGGTAGTATGGCCAAGAACTACTAATGAACCAAAGCTGATTCATTTTGGCATATCTCAATAAAAAACAAAGAATCACTGCCCCTAAAACAGATTGATAAAAATAATTATTCTGATGCAAAGTTTCCCGCCAATTAAAATAAAAATTGGGGCAAATTATGTAAGTTCATTGATGAGTTTATGTATCCATCTTTACTTCACAATCATTGAATAAAGAATTTCAATATTGTTCTTTCCTCTTCTTTGAACCTTGAGATTTACGTTGGAAATCCTTGAAGTATGATGGATTGTTTACTATCAAATCAATCATAGCCATTGAAAAACTATTTGTATTGAGGAATTTTTTTTTAAATACATCTGGATGTGTCTCTTGAAACCAACATCTAGTTAAACCAATTGAGAGATGCAAAAGCATTTTAATTCCAATTTGGGTGCTTAAAAAATTCATGATTCCAATTTGAGATTCCCCATACTTCAAAAATTTGAGTGCTTCCTGAATTCCTTGGTTAACTATTCCAACAACAGGCAGAACTTTCTCTGATCCTAATAATTGAACTCTGATCCAATCAACATATGAATTTTTTGAATTTTCAAGGGTTCCAATAACCTTTCCTGCATCTTCATATACATGTTTCACTAGTAAAAAGTGGCACCAGAGTGAATATGTTACAAGACTTCTATATCTAGGTATAAATTCATGTTTTTGTATGGGTACATGGTGCTGGTTTGTGACTTTGATAAATATTGAATTGTGTTTGGAATTTTTTGATTGTCTCACTAATAATGGCATGTCTTCAAAGCAGTTTATTATTTCAACTTGATAATGTTTCAAATTATAGGAACTGTATACAGATTCAATTTCAGCACACATCTCAACAACATTTTCCCCAAGTGATTGAATGCCATCAAAATGTTTTGCTGGCTGTATTATTGGAGGTATGTTTTTGAAATCAACACCGGAAAAACAAAGAATTTTCTCTTGACCTGAAAGAAATTTCCTATCATTATTACACCTCCTGCTATTTATTTCCAAATTGAAAGCTTCTTCCAGAAGACAAAAATCCATGATCCCATCTGATCCTTTGAGAAACTTAATGCCTTGTGGATTTCCTTTATGATTCAATTTCATTGTTATACATAGGGCAGTTTTGAAGATGGTTTCTTTACTCATTGAATTTGCAGAAAAATATTTTATCAAATTAATTTGAAATTCTCTGAATGATTTTATATTCATCTCATATTTTTGGTTTGGGATTTTCCCCAAAGCAGGCAGGCCAGACTTGGGGCAAAATATTTCACTTCTAAACAATTCAATCAACTTTTTATTTGAAGAATTTAACTTTGCCTCTGAAATTAATTGGGGAAAAGATCTCCTAAGGATAGCTGTGTTTGCAAAGACTATCAATCTGGTCAGATTTCTCAAACGAGTCAAAAAATATTTTCTTGGAATCAATGTTTGTGTTGATTCATGGACAATTCTAATATGCTGGCCTTGAACAAATGCATTGAGATTTCCAATTTTTTGTTTCTTATATGTTCCACCAATATAGCAACCAAGTGAGAGATTATCATACCCCTCTGCAAGAATTGAAAATAAGCTGGGAAAATTAGGGTCTTCTATATCCCACATTGGTAACTTATGTGAAAGAATTAATGAAAGTGCCTGGAGAGAATCCTCTTCAATTGGAATTTCCTGTAGATCATCTGGTTCAATTCTACCAAAATTTGTATTGACATCATTTATATCTGTTTCAAATTCCCCCTTTATTTGCAAAGACCTCCCTGAGTCAGCAGATCTCTCTGGTGGCTCAGAAGGTGAATTTGCTGAGTTTTCTTGGTCAAAAGAAACCATTAATTAAATCACATACAGAAACATAGATCAAATACTCTGATTTTGTTGAGAATGTCTCAATTCTGCTTACCCTGATCATGGCGTTCATTTTCTTGAATTGGTTCATGTGATTTTTGTGAGTTTTCCAGCTCTGAAATAGAACCAAATTCTTCATCCTTAAGTTTCAACACTGGATTTTATTTTTCACCTGGACCTTTGTTCAAGGATTTGCCTTCTGGATCAAGGTATTCCTTTTGGATATGATTGGTCAATAAACCTGGCTCATAATTTAATCCTAGAAATTAAAACCAATAAAGAGAATTATTACAATCAATCCAGAATACAATATAGGAATTCAGGTTGGTGGGTATTCTTGATACCTTTCTACTCACTCCTTGATTTAAATCTTTGATCTGGTCTTACTTTTTCTGCTTCATCTGGTGGATCAATTGGGTGATGTCGACCCAAAAATGAATCTACCCTTGATTGTGCAGAAAATATTTCTGGATTAGGTTTACTTGATCCTGAAAACAAGGCAGGGTTCAGTTTTCATCCAACTATTCAGGATAAATTTTACTTTATATTTACAAAAACAAAATAAACAAGGTGTGATTACCTTCCAAGAACATGTCAAAATCACTTGCAAACTCATTTAAGTATTCCAAGTTTGAGGGAACTGGTGAACTGCCTAATATCCAAAATATAAAAACAATTATTTTCTTAATCTTTTGCCCCCCTTTGGAGTACCAAATTACTATGGCAAATCTCCATAGATAAATTTCCCAAAAAACAAAAAAAGGAAAAGTTCTTGCCAGTATTTCCAGCTTGCTGTAATCTTTCTGATTGAAGATTGTAATCAAACTGATGATTCCATTCTTCCCATGAAGAAGGACTTGATCCCAAAATCATTTCATGAGTATTAATTCCATTTTGTATACCATATAAGTTGTGGTCATTCAGTTCCAAGCTTCCAGGTATCATTAATTTCTCTCCATCAACATTTTCAGCAGCTTTTCTTTTTCCTGATATATTTTTCATGTCTAGTTTGTTGAGCTGATTTTCAAAATGGTTATCATAAGACACAGTATTACCAAGACTATCTGTACTTGAACCCATGTGATCTTCCCATGAAGGTAAATGATTAGAGCCAAAGAGCTGTTCATCTGTCATTAATGAAAGCCCATAGGGTGTACCAATATAGTGACTATCTAGATTTGATCTGTCAATCTCAAACTCTGGTTCCACATTTGCAACCGGAGTACTGTTGCAGGTTGAGAAGTATAGAGATAATTTGAAGACAGTTTGAAGGGTAACAGATTGAAAGGGATCCATCCGATTCTTTTGAAGGATGTTCATAGAAGATCAAGGGTTATGTCTTGCTTGCCACAGTATATTTAATAAACTTTGGTACTTGGGACAGGAAAGCTAAGAGGTTTCTGCAACTTTGAACACGCCCGTTGTGTCAGAATGGTTACTGTTATTGTGTATGATGTGTAAGGTATCAGGATATGTACAAAGGTTCAATTTTCCACACATTCGAAACACAGCGCACTGGCGAAGGTTCCAAGGGTCATGGGGGTTACTTTAGACTTTTGCTGCCGGTTGCAGTGAGCTTATGTAAGGATCCAGCTGTTTGAGACTGGTTCAAAAGTTCAAAGATGAAACAAGTTGGAAACAATCTGCAGGTTTATCATTGTCATATCGAGCGTGATATGAATGTTAGGTTTCCCAAAATGGCGGTCGTTCTCCACCCACAAGTCAGCCGGTGAACTCGAGCTCACCCGGAGGGTATAAAGCTTCCCCTTCTCCATCACCTGTTCCGTTTCCCTCATGACCAAAGTGAGTAGTTCCATCCCCCCCCCCAATGCAAAACCATCTAGTCCTACTAACACTTCTTTACCTTCTTCTCTCAGCTCTTCAGGATCTATTTACAGTAGATACCCGATCGTTTGTCTCACTAGCTCAATTGAGCCACAGTGTTTATAAGTGTTGATGATTCAAAGTTGACTACTTCCTTGAGCGAGAACTGTCTCTTGGTCTTTTCGCCAACAGACTCGATGACCTTGGGCTATTCTCCACCACCTCGTCTTGATTGATGAGGTTTGTCGTGCTTGCCTCTACCCCTTTGGGGTTCTGACTCGCTGTGGTAGTGGCCAGAAGTAGTAACTCTGCTGAACTTACACCTTCCTTGTTGCTATTGTATCTCTTTGAATGTTTGCATGTCCACTGTCCCCAAGTTACTTTCAAATTCAATCGAAATAAATATTACCTCACAGTCTTCACTGGCTCGAGTTCATTTCGAGCCTTGTTCCATGTCTCACCCGAACCACAACAAGAATTGGTCAGCGAGTATGAAGATATCTAATCCGTGCTTAGCTGAGGCAGATTGCCCATCCTCCAAGTTCAACTTGGGCCTGATGCGTCACAGAAGTACTGCTACCAGCCTGGCTGCCATTGCTACTACCCAGGTCCAAAAATCTCCATGGTGAAGAACCCACAGCTCAGTCATCAGCCATCGGCCTCATCCATCCGAATCCTCAATCAACGTAACAAGAGCAATAACATCAGAGCGTTACTTCTCACCAAATCACCCATCAAAACACACTCAACCACCACCACCACCACTACCACCAACACCTTATCTTCATCACCCTACACCAACCACTGGCTCTGACCGCTTACCACCTGGATCGGTTGACGCGACAACTAACCCTGTTCAATTAACAGATTCAAGTCAACCTAGGAAATATCACATCCTCACCTATGCAGGCAAACCGGTCTGGTCAACCGAAAAGGACGACGACAATGGACCGGACGGTGATCTAACAAGTCAGATGGGATTAATCCAAGCCGTTATTTCTATCTTCGAGCTCGACAACAACGACCAACTCAGGTCAGCCTCTTCATCCCATGACTCAAAGAAAAACAAAATAAAAACCCCCTTTGACCTATAACATAACCACTTACAAAGTTCCAAAGTCTTTCTCTCCTATCAGATACATAGATGCCGGGTCGCCGTCATGTCAAGACCGCCCTTATCCTTCTTGGCCGTTTCTAACTGGGGTGAACCCGAGTCAACCGTAAGAATCAAAGTTACTTACTTGCTCTTGCTCGACAGGTATCTATATTCTTATTACTGAAAACTTTTCAGATCCATCTATCGTCCTAGCTTCGAATCCATCTCGAATATCTCAACCTACTAATTCAATCCATCCTCTCGACCACCCAACTCAAGAAGATCTTTGAACAACGACCGAAGTACGATCTCAGAGGCGCACTGAGTGGAACCGAATCGATCTTCAATGGACTCATCGATCGAACCCAATGGGATCTCTCTATCATGATGGCCAGCCTATCCGTCTATAGGTGTCCCGCTCCGATTCGAGATCGTATCAGTCAACTTATCACACCCATTCCCCACAATCTCAATCTTAGCAACCCTGATCATCCCGACTCGTTTGCTAGTAAACACTTGTACTCCATCCTCATCTCGCAGGCCCAAGTCGTCAGTGTAGTCAGACCCAAAGGCCATAGCGTACATCCATCAGGTCAGATCTTACCATTTTTGTGCACGCAAACAATAAACCGACTTTTTCTTCTTTTTTTTGGTGGAGTAGATTTGAAGAAAGTCCACTGCTTCTGTTCCTACAAAAGTCGAAGAAAGTATCGTTATGCCAGAAAAAACAAAGTTCATGCAGCATATCTATCCCCAATCTCCATCTCTATCTGCTCCATTTGAAGGATCAGAAGGTCAATCACCATATAGGCAAGCTTCTCAATTTGGTAACAGCTCTTTCTTCCATAACTATCTACTTACCTTACAAATCATAATGAGCCTTTGGGATCTCTGGGCAAACTAGGTTTTTGAATAACCAAGTTTTGTTTAGTTGTTTTCCGACACATTATTAAAAATAAGGGGTTGTACTTCAACAAGTCCCAAGGATTAAAACAACCACTTGCAAAATTAGTTAAGAATGAGGGAATGCCCAGATGGCTTCCACCAGTCCCCAGGAGAGGGTTTGCTTGGTATCCTTTTGAGGAATGATAGAATAAATAACAAATGAACAATGGAAACAGCAGTTGGACTAGAGACTTTGTATTATCTATCTCATGTTGGTTCAAAATATAGGTATGTTAGAATAGGTGAAGATTTCTTTCCACTGTGAATAACCACATGTGACATTGGTATATGTCTTAAAAAGTTTCCTGTTCCAATCATATTCAATTAATTAAAACACAACTCCAGACTATTTGGACAGTGAAAACTAAATTTACCAATTTTGTTCTTTTTTTGTTTAAAAAAAACAATTTATCAATAATGTTTCATTGAACTTTTGAGATGATGAATATTGATCTTGATTATACTGATGTTTTGATCTTTGACAAAGATTAAAGATGTAAGAGATTGGAAAATAAGCAGAAAGGAGATATACAGATGAGATAAACTAATACATAAACAATGTCCCAAAGCAGACAGAATGAGAATAATTAAGGTAGCAAGCGAAAGAGGTCTTTTTTGGTTAGAGTGGTGAGGTGTACTGGGTAAATTGTTGTTTTGCTGAATTTGATGTTGGTGAGTTGTCTTAGTTTTCTTTCTCCCTTCGTTAGTTTTCTTTCTCCCTTTGTTAGTTTTCTTTCTCCCTTTGTTCCTGTTTTGTCTGTGTTCTCTCTATTTTTCTCTGCTCTAAAACCTGTCTCTCACATTTACAAATTACTAGATCAGCAGATGTGGAAGGTTTCTCTCCTCATCCTTCCACATATACTCACTCTGCTTGTCTACTCTGCTCCTCTATTTCATTCATCTCTTTTTTTCTCTTCTTGTGTTTTGCCATGCAATGAATTATTCTTGCACAAGTACTCACTACACTTACTCTCCTGCTCTACATGATGTGGGTTTTTCTTACAGCAAGGGCTTAAACGGCTGGATAGCAGTCATTTAAACATAATTCATGGCACTGCCAGCATAATTGCCTAGGATGAAGTCATCCCAGTTAAACTGGGATGCACTCAACCAATTTAAACTTGGTTGAAATCAACTGATGAAATATAAATCCAAGGGACCCCCGTTGGTTTTATATTTCATTGGTTGAGGTCAACCTAATTTAAATTGGTTGTTTGCATCCTAGTTTAACTGGGATGAACTCAACCTAGGCAATTATGCGGGCAGTTTGGTTAACAACCACAAGAAAGAGAAGCAGAAACTCATGATCCATTTGTTTGAAGAAATGAATGGTCTGATGAAACTTTGATCATTTGGTTTAATATCTGTGAAAACTGTAATTATTATTTTTTGAACTTAGCTAAGATGTGAAAAATCATCAATCAATGTTTTTTGCACTAATTTTTATCCTGAAAACCTTCTGGGGTGACAACAACCACCTTGTCACACTTGCAAAATGGCTACTTTACAGAGGCCAGTTTTTTCAAGTTATGATTGCTTTTATTTCTCAAGGTTTGACTGGTGATAAATCGTGGTAGAAGACTAAGTCAAAACTGAAAAATTTATTCTCTCTTGATTCTCCTCTTATTTTCTTTTCAATCAAGATTTTTTCTCTTTTTCTGAAACAAAATCCAAGGCATCAGAAGTAAATGGATTAAAACTTAATTCAAAGTATGTATAACAGTTAAAAATAAGAATTGTAAAAGATAGAAACATTCAAACAGAAGAGAAATGGCAGAATTTTACAAGAGGAGAAGAAAATCCAAAATTATGTTTGTGGTTTAGAATTGGATTATGCTGTGGTAGTATGGCCAAGAACTACTAATCAACCAAAGGTGAGTTGTTTTGGAATATCTCATAATGAAACAGAAAGAATTACAGCCCCCAAAATAGATTGATAAAAATAAGTATTCTGATGCAAAGTTTCCCACCCATTAAGTTAAAAATTGGGGCAAATGATGTAAGTTTATTCATGAGGTCTTAATTCACAATCATTGAATTGAAAATTTCAATGTTTTTGTTTCCTCTTCTTTGAACCTTGTTGAGGTTTACGTTTGAAATCCTTGAAATATGATGGATTTGTTGCTATTAAATCAATCATAGTGATTGAAAAACTATTTCTATTGCGGAAAATTGTGTTACATACACCTGGATGTGTCTCTTGAAACCAAGATCTAGTTAAACCAATTGAGAGATGCAAAAGCATTTGAATTCCAAATTGGGTGCTTAAATAATTCATGATTCCAATTTGAGATTCTTCATACTTTAAAACTGTGAGTGCTTCCTTGATTTCTTGGTTAACTATTCCAAAAATAGGCAGATGTTTCTCTGAGCCTAAGAATTGAACTCTAATCCAATCAACATATGACTTTTTTGATTCTTCAAGGGTTCCAATAACCTGTCCTGCATTCTCAGATACATGTTTCACTAGTAAAAAGTGGCACTGGAGTGAATAAGTTACAAGACTTCTATATCTCTGTATGAATTGACTTTTTTGTATGGGAACATGGTTCTGGTTTGTGACTTTGATAAATATTGAATTGGGTTTGGACTTTGTTGATTTTCTCACTAATAATGGCATGTCTTCAAAGCATTTTACTATTTTGATCTCATGATGATTCAAATTATAGGGACTGTGTATATCTTCAATGTCAGCACACATCTCAGCAACATTTTCCCCAAGTGATTGAATGCCATCAAAATGAATTGTTGGAATAATTTTTAGAGGTATGTTTTTGAAATCAACAGCGGAAAAATGAAGAAGTTGCTCTTGACCTGAAAAAAGTTTCCTATCATCATTACACCTCTTGTTATTTATTTCCAAATGGAAAGCTTTTGCCAGAAGACGACCCTCAATGTTCCCATCTGATCCTTTGAGACACTTGATGGCTTGTGGATTGCTTTTGTGAACCAACCTCAGTGTTACAAATAGGGCAGTTTTGTAGATGCTTTCTTTAGTCATGGAATGTGCAGAAAAATATTCTATCAAATTGATTTGCAATTCTCTTAATGATGTTGTATTGATTTCATATTTTTGGTTTGGGATTTTCCCCAAAGCAGGGAGGCCAAACTCAGGGCAAAACATTTCACTTCTAAACAATTCAATCAATCTTATATTTGAAGAATGTAACTCTTCTTCTGAAATCATGTTTTGAAAAGAGCTCCTCAGGATAGCTTTGTTTGCAAAGACTATCAATCTTGTCAGTTTTCTCAAACAAACCAAAAAATGTCTTCTTCCAATCAATTTTAGGGTTGATTCATGGACAATTCTAATATGCTGGTCTTGAACAAATGCATTGAGATTTCCAATTCTGCTTCGACTCATACCATCATAGTTTATACCAAGATAGCCATTAAGTGAGAGATTGTCATACCCCTCTACAAGAATTGAAAATAAACTGGGAAGATTTGGGTCTTCTATAGCCCACATTGGTACCTTCTGGGACAGATTTTCTGAAAATATCTGGAGAACATCCTCTTCAATTGGACTTATCTGTAGATCATCTGGTTCAATTCTACCAATCTGTGCATGGACATAATTTGCATTGGTTTCAAATTCACTCAGGTGTGTTCGAACAGACCTCCCTGATTCATTAGTTTCCTCTGGTGGCTCAGAAAGTGAATTTGATGGGTTTTCTTGGTCTACAGAAACCATTAATCCAATCAGATACAGTAACACAGATCAATTACTCCTATTTTGCTTGGAATTTCTGGATTCTGCTTACCCTGATCATGTAGTTTATTTTCTTGAATTGGTTCATATGATTTTTGTGAGTTTTCCAATTCTGAAATAGAACCAAATTCTTTATCCTTAAGTTTCAAAGCTGGATTGTATTTTTCATCTGGACATTTTTTAGAGGATTTGCCTGCTTGATCAAGGTATTTCTTTTGGATATGGTTGGTCAATAAACCTGGCTCATAATTTAATCCTGGAAATTAAACACAATAAAGAGAATTATTACAATCAATCTAGCACCCAATATAAGAATTCAGGTTGGTGGGTATTCTTGATTTCATTCTACTCACTCCTGTCTGTAAATCTTTGATCCTGTGTTAGTTGTTCTGCATCATCTGGTGGATCAATTTGGTCATGTTGACCCCAAACTGAATCTATCCTTGATTGTGCAGATAACAATTGTGGATTAGAGTTACTTGATCCTGAAAACAAGACAAAGCTCAGTTTCATTCTAACTATTCAGCGTAACTTTTACTTGAGATTCACAAAAACAAAACAAAACACAATGGGCAGGATTACCTTCCAAGAGAGTATCAAAATAACTTGTAAAGTCATTTATGGATTCCAAGGGTGAGGGAACTGGTGAACTGCCTAATATCCAAAATATTTCCAAAATTATTTGGTTAATCTTTGCGCCTGTTTGGTCTTTAGAGTACCAAATTTCTATGGGAAATCTCTATAGATATATCTCAAATATACATATATATATATAAATACATATAAAAAAGGAAAATGAAAGGTGCTTGCCAGTATTTCCAGCTTGCTGTAATCTTTCTAAAGGAAGATTGTAATCAAACTGATGATTCCAGTCTTCCCATGAAAAAGTGCTTGATCCCAAAAACATTTCATGAGTATTAATTTCATTTTGTATACCATATAAGTTGTGGTCATTCAGTTCCAAGCTTCCAGGTATCATTAATTGCTCTCCATCAGCATATTCAGAAGCTTTTCTTTTTCCTGAAAAATTTGTCATGTCTACTTTATTGAGCTGATTTTCAAAATGGTTATCATAAAACAAAGTGTTTTCAAGATTCTCTATACTTGAACCTATGTGATCTTCCCATGAAGGTAAATGATTAGAGCCAGAGAGCTTTTCATCAGTCATTGATGAAAGCCCATAGATTGTACCAAAGTGACTACCTAGATTTGATCTCGTGCTCTCAAACTCTGCTTCCAGATTTCCAACTGGCGTACTGTTGCAGATTGAGAAATATAGAGATAATTTGAAGACAGTTTGAAGGGTAACAGATTGAAAGGGATCCATGCAGTTCTTTTGAAGGATGTCCATAGAAGATCAATGATGATGTCCTGCTTGCCACAGTATATTTAATAGATGTTTGTGCTTGGGACAGGAAAGCTAAGAGGTTTCTACAACTTTGGCCATGCCCGTTGTGTCAGAATGGTAGCTGTTTTTGTATAAATATGTAAGGTATGAGGATATATATAAAGTTTCAGTTTGCCACACATTGGAAACACAGTGCACTGGCGAAGGTTTCAAGGGACATCAAGGGGGTTCACTTCAGACCTTTGCTGCCGGTAGGAGTGATTTTATGTATGATCCAGCTGTTTGAGATTGGTCCAAAAGCTTAAAGATGAAACACATTGTGCAGGTTTATCATCGTCATATCAAGCGTGATATGAATGTTAGGCTTCCCAAATTGGTGGTCGTTCCTTACACAAGTCAGCCGGTGAACTCGAGCTCACCCGGAGGGTATAATCAAGTTTCTTCTCCATCGCCTCCCTTTCCCCATGACCAAAGCGAGTAGTTCATTGTGCCCCAACCCAAAACCATCGAATATAGTCATACTAACCCTTCTTCTCCTTTGTCTCCCAGCTCTTCAGGATCTATCTACAGTAGATACCCGATTGTTTGTCTCACTAGCTCAATTGAGCCACAGTGTTTATAACTGTTGATGATTCAAAGTTGACTACTTCCTTGAGCGAGAACTGTCTCTTGTCATCTTCGCCACCAGACTCGATGCCCCTGGGCTATCCTCCACCACCTCTTCTTGATTGATGAGGTTTGTCATGCTTGCCTCTACCACTTTGAGGTTCTGGCTCGCTGTGGTGGTGGCCAGAGCGAGCCACCACTTCAGCTGAACTTACACATCTGTCCACTGTTCCCTGGTTACTTGCAAGTTCAATCGAAACACACATTACTTGACAGTCTCCACTGACATGAGTTCACTTCCAGCCTTGTCCTTTGTTTCACCCGCACCAAAATAGAAACTGGTGAATGAGTATGAAGATATCTAAGTACATGCGTAGCTGAGGAAGATTTCCACCCTGCAACTTTGGTGTAGATACCCCACAACATAAAAATAAGAAGCCAGTCCAGGTCAGTTATCCCGCCTGGGAGGATGACAAACCAAGGGATTCCAATCGACAATAATTGATGGCTATTTATCAAAAGGCTTTCAATCTCATTCATCCCAAACGACCTAAACTTATCAAGAGAATCATCTCCCACTCTGGAAACCTTTCTACCATCGACCTCAATCATGATTCCACCTCCTCTGCCTCTTCTTGTCCTCCGCCTCATGTAAGCTCCACTTTCTTCAAAATCAGTTCGAATCAGTCATTGGTTGGGTAAGTTGAATCGTTCATTTTTTTTGACACCTTATTCATTCAAAACTCCACGAGCTACAAAAGAATAAATCTGAAATTCACGGTTTCTATTTTCTTTGGAGAGGATGCTTTCTTAGATTATTGAGTCAAACGAGATCTATGCTACAGTCTCACCGTTGATCTCGAAATCCGCGTCGATCTTAATCGTTCATTCGATCATTAAATGTGTTAGAATGGGAACAACTGAAAACATTCATTTCCTTTTAGTAAGACTCTCAAATAAGAATTTACAAGTTCGATAGCTTCAAAGAGTAATTACCTGAAAGCAGCGCAGGATAATCTCTAGATGATAGAGAAAAATTGATAAGAGAGAAAGAGTCGAGAGAGGAAAACAAGACTGAATGGGATCAGAAAAAGAGAATGAGCGATGTCTTCGGTCTATAGTATCGAAGAAAGCAGAAGAGCATAATCAGCTTCTTCCTGCAATCAGCGTTCTTTCTATTCAGGCTATTACTCACGATTGATAGTCTTGTTATAGGTGTTAAACCTTTTACGCGCTATGATCGTTTCGAGATTTTTCTGCACAATGATAATCATTGATTAGCTTTCTACATATTCATGTATCTTTCTTTTCTATCTTCATCAAAGAGGAAACTATCAACTTACTAGATGTAGTGTTGCTGGTTATCCTCTTTGCGAGTTCTGGGGTGGTCGTTGGTAACGCCTGGGTTGGAGCTGGAATCAAGTTTGAGCTTGTTCCGCCTGGGTTTGGAGCTAGAATTGAGTTTGCACTCAATCTGCCTAAGTCTGGGGAAGCATGATGATTGAATCATCAGCTCTGTGAACATGTGGTTCTGGACTGCGGATCAGCTTACCCATTCTCGCAGCTAAGTTAGTTTTAGCTAACTTTGCTTTCTCACAGCCTGCCATGCTGCTAGTCGCAAGACTAGGAGCATGTTCAGAGATTTGCAGTACCCCAATTTGATGTAAGGACCGTCTGATGACTGAGCGACCAAGAGCTTTTGTTAGGAAGTCCGCTGCATTTGCTGATGTGTGCACGTAACGAAGCTTGATGAGATGATGCAAAATAAGTTCCCGAATGAAATGAAGACAAATATCCATGTGTTTCGTTTGAAAATTATTCTGAGAATTTTCACTGTTTGCTAGATCAATAGCCCCTTGATTGTCTACACAAACATCAATATTTTCTACTTTGCATTGCGTTTTCAGTTCGTTCAATAGATTCGCCAGCCAAGCCAAGTCCCTGCCTAAATCAGACAAAGCTTTGTATTTGGCCTCTGTGGTTGAGCGTGATACCTTCGGTTGCTTGCACGATTTCCAGTTGATTATATGTTTGCAAATCGCCACCACGAAACCGGTTGTTGACCTTCTTGTATCTAGACAGTTCCCCCAATCAGCGTCCACGTACGCCCTGATTGATTGCGATTCACTTCTAGCGTAGACAAGACCAACGTTCTTTGTGCCCGATAGGTATCTGAAAACCTGCACAGCCGCTTGATAGTGCTTGATGCCGGGTTTTTCAAGATATTGAGATAAAGCGCTAACCGCAAACGAAATATCTGGCCTTGTTAGGATGCTTAGGTAGTTTAGCGATCCTACCAAGGCCCCATAATTGACTCCTGTTTTCTCAAATTCAAGGATTTCAAGCTGCGTTGCCTTCCTCAACGGTTCCCTTGGGTTTAACGGACACAAGGCCATACATTCATTCGTAAGATTGAATTCTTGTAGCTTCCTATCGATGTACTGCATCTGATTTATTTGCAGACCATCACTGAATCGTTCGATGTTCATGCCTAGCAGGAAGACCGCTTCCCCCGGGTACTTGATTTTAAATTCTGCTTCCATCTCTTTCTTGAAGACCTCCGGATCTTTGCTGATGATCACAAGATCATCAACATGCGCGAATATCCACATAGCTGGTTTATTGTTTTCTTCACTCCTCCAGAAAACACATGGATCCGAAATTGATATTTTGAATTCCAATTTTGTAAGATAGGTTGTTAGCTGTTTATACCAAACAAGAGGCGCCTGTTTTAGCCCATAGATGGCCTTCTTCAGATCTAAGATTGATCCGTCCGGGAATTCTAGTCCTGGTGGAGGGATTAGTGTTACCTTGTCTTCCAACGGACAGGTAAGAAACGCACTTCGCACGTCAAGTTGGTGTATTTTGAAGTCATTGTTCACAGCAAATGATATCAGATATTGGAGCGAAGCTGGTTTGCCAGTTGGCGCATACTTTGCTAGAAAATTGATCCCATAGGTTTGCCGAAATCCCTGTGCACATATTCTAGCCTTATATTCGATTACTTGATTGTCGACCCCTAGTTTCTTTCTATATGCCCAAGTCGCCGGGATTGGCACATCGGATTGATTTCTCTTGCGCACTTCCCATACACCATGCTCCTCCATATTCTGAAGCTCCTTCCTCTCCGCTGCTTCCCATTGCTTCCTCTCCCCTCCTTTCATTGCCTGATAATGGTTCTTTGGTTCCACCACCAGCTCCACAAGGTAAGCCTGCCTTCACCGTTCCTGCACCACGTTTCTTTCATCGATACCGCCTATCACCTCCTTCGCCGGCGGACCAGTTGTCCAAGCATATTGCGCACCCCCAATCGTTACCTTGGATTGGTCCTCACCGTTTCCATTCCTAGTTTCCTGTACCGAGCCGGTGTCGTTCAGATTGTGTATTATCTTATTGATTTCCTGTTCTTCCTCTTCTTTGGATTCTTCTAGAATTTCATCTGGAACATGCTCCTCTTCGTTGTACGGCATTGGGTGATCTTCAACGAAAGAAGGAAGAATCTTCTCTTTCGGTATTATACTTGAGTTTAGTCTTCCTATAGCAGACAGTTCGGGATAGCATGCTTCATCAAAATGAACATGCTTGGCGGTTATTACCGCCTTGTCTTCAATTCAAATTATTTTGTACGACGAGTAGTTGTTCTCATATCCGAGTAGAATACCTTCCCACAAGATTGAATCGAATTTGCCTTCTCTGTGTTGTTTAGGTTTGACGACCCAAACCCTGCACCCAAACGGTCTAAAGAATTTCATGTTTGGCTTTGTTTTGAACATAAGTTCCAACGGCGACATCTTGCTGCGCGCTAACGAAGGTAAGCAGTTGGTAGTGGCTGTTGCCATTTTTACCTTCGCCCCACCATTCCGGAGCAAGATTTGCTTGCATCAGAAGACATCTAGTCATATCGATGACAGTACGATTTGCCCTTTCTGCCAAACCATTATTTTGAGGCGTGTAGGCCGGCGCAACGTTGTGCTGTAGGCCGTCTTGCTTGAGAAGATCACCAAGTGCCTTGTTACAGAATTCACCTCCTCCATCTGTGACAAGCTTCTTCATCGAGTGTCCAGTTTGCTTCTGGAAGAAGTTCTTGAAGTTTTCAATTTCAACTGTTGATTGACTTTTTTCTTTCATGATAATTGTGTGGATATAACCGGTGTATTGGTCCACCAACGTGAGAAAATATCATGCTCCACCATTCGTACTGGGAGTAATGGGACCGACGAGATCACCATGTACAATTGCCAACGGATGCGTAGCCTCTTTGAAGTGTCCGTTGAAAGGAAGCCTAGTCAGCTTTCCTTTCATGCATGCGGTACATGCTTGTATCTTCTTGAGATCCACCGGCTCATTGATCATCATCTTAATCCGCCCAGAACTTGCATGCCCTAATCGGTTGTGCCATTTGACATAGTCGTCTAGAGGCTGCTCCGTGACCGACGTGTACACATGCGTGGATGGTGTGGATTGCTGTATGCCTCTAATCTCTAACAGACCGTTTTCAAGATGCACTTCAAAAGATGCCTTCTTGTTGATAGAAACAAAAAATCTAGAGCGTCGAGAAGGCGTATTGATTCTCCATTTTCTAACCGTATCATAGCTATTCCTCTAGCCACTGCCGTCAGCTCGGATACACCACATCCAGTCATGATGTTAACATGAGTCGATTTGGTTGCTTCGAAGTATTCTAGAGAATTTAACATGTGGTTGCTAGCACCCGAATCCAGGATAGTAGTGAGATCACCTCCTTTATCTCCAGTTACATGGTAAGTAAAGGAGGGCCTCACTATCGGAGAGGCTGAACTGCTTGAGTCTTCTGCTGTAGTGATATAGGCTCGTGGTCTTTTTGGTGGTCGTTGTTCAGGATGCAACGTCCAACAGTGGTCTTCTGAGTGCGCAGCCGAAGGATTGTGTTTCCCATGTCTGCACAGAACAAGGCCTTTTCTTGATCCACCTCTAGCTTCAGTGATGAGGGCCGAGGTCATGGGTAACGACATTTTCTCTGTCACACTTGATTTGGTGGCCAGTTCATGTCGTCCAATGTCCCGCAATTTGGCAATAATATGCTTTGGCTTTGACAGAGCAGCAATGTCCGCAAATAGCGCTTGCATGAGCAAGGGTCGTTTCTTTGTGATCTTGCCGACGATACCGCAACCAATTAGAACGTCAGGAACCTTTAGGCCTATTGAATTGAATTCGGCCAAACTTTCTTCCATGCTAGCAATGTAAGTGCCAATGTCGCTGTTGAATTGAATATTGAGCCATTTGTTCCAAACTTGAAATACCGAGAGCATGGAATCGGAGGCGTATATGGTTTTTATCCCCATCCAAATTGAGAAGGGGTCTTCCTCATTCTGCCTGTTGATAACGCTTAGAAAGATTCCATTGGATACCAATTGCGCCAGAATGCTGCATGCTCGTTGAGCATTGTTCTTCATCGTTCTATCGATATCTTCTGGAAGAGGTTCCTCTATAAATCTAAGGAGATTCCTGGGACGTAGGTGCATTCTCATCTTGGTTTCCCAGATAGGAAAGTTATTGCCATCGAAACGAGGAACATTGACGTGGTCTTTTTCAGGACTGTAAGGATTACCAACATCGTTGTCAACAGTATTGTCGAGTTGCTGGGTGTTGTCAATTTGATCCAACCCAGAACTTCCTTCGATGGCCACATTCCTTCGAGGAGGCATCCTGAGCTGCTTTCAGTTGATCGAGATAGGTCGTTGATTAAAAGACGTTCGAGACTGTAAATCTGTTAGAATGGGAACAACTGAAAACATTCATTTCCTTTTAGTAAGACTCTCAAATAAGAATTTACAAGTTCGATAGCTTCAAAGAGTAATTACCTGAAAGCAGCGCAGGATAATCTCTAGATGATAGAGAAAAATTGATAAGAGAGAAAGAGTCGAGAGAGGAAAACAAGACTGAATGGGATCAGAAAAAGAGAATGAGCGATGTCTTCGGTCTATAGTATCGAAGAAAGCAGAAGAGCATAATCAGCTTCTTCCTGCAATCAGCGTTCTTTCTATTCAGGCTATTACTCACGATTGATAGTCTTGTTATAGGTGTTAAACCTTTTACGCGCTATGATCGTTTCGAGATTTTTCTGCACAATGATAATCATTGATTAGCTTTCTACATATTCATGTATCTTTCTTTTCTATCTTCATCAAAGAGGAAACTATCAACTTACTAGATGTAGTGTTGCTGGTTATCCTCTTTGCGAGTTCTGGGGTGGTCGTTGGTAACGCCTGGGTTGGAGCTGGAATCAAGTTTGAGCTTGTTCCGCCTGGGTTTGGAGCTAGAATTGAGTTTGCACTCAATCTGCCTAAGTCTGGGGAAGCATGATGATTGAATCATCAGCTCTGTGAACATGTGGTTCTGGACTGCGGATCAGCTTACCCATTCTCGCAGCTAAGTTAGTTTTAGCTAACTTTGCTTTCTCACAAAATGGACCAATACTCATCATCAATATATCTTATTAACCTCTACTACCCAATTCTAGTCCCTCTTCTCTCTCCTTTACACTCTTGCACTCATTCACTCAATGTCCTATTTGTTTGTATACTGAATGAGAAAAACAGCGACTTCTCCTGCTTTACATTCGTTGGACTGATCAATCGGTTTGTATGGCAGTAGTAATAATGATATTGAATTGTCGATCCAGCGCTAGCTCTTCAAAGCCTCTTAAACAGGCTCCCTGGGGCCGGACGCTCTCCGTAGCCGAGTCTGACATGATAAGTCTCAACTACTTGCGGGAACTGCAGAGGTTTTCAGTGATTCTCATTGCAGGAAATCGCAAATGTGGATAGACAGGTTTGTTGGCAACATTGTTCTTGCGCTCATGTCGGCAACTCCATCCTGATAGCTCAAAATTCCACTGCTTCCGTTCCTACAAAAGGCAAAGGAAGTATCGTTATGCCAGAAAAAACAAAGTTCATGCAGCATATCTATCCCCAATCTCCATCTCTATCTGCTCCATTTGAGAGATCAGGTCAATCACCATATAGATAAGCTTCTAAATTTAGTGACAGACCGTTCTTCCATAACTATCTAGTTACCTTACAACTCATATCAAGCCTTGGGATCCCTGGGCAATCTAGATTTTTGAATAGATTTTTGAATAACCAATTTTTGTTTAGTTTTTTTCCAACACATTATTAAAAATAAGGGGTTGTATAAATTAGTTCCAAGGATTAAAATCACCACCTGCAAAATTAGTTAAGAATGAGGGACTGCCCAGATGGCTTGCACCAGTACCCAGGAGAGGGTTTGCTAATTGGTATCCTTTTCAGGAATGATACAATAAATAAATAAATGACCAATGGACACAGCAATTCATGGACTTGAGACTTTGTATTATCTATCTCATGTTGGTTTAAAATATGGTATGTTAGAATAGGTGAAGATTTCTTTCCACTGTGAATAACCACATTAGACATTGGTATATGTTAAATTCAATTAATTAACACATGATTGAAAACTATTTGGACAGTAAGAACTAAACCCTTTTAATTTTCTTTTCAAAAAATAATGATAATATATCATTGAAATTTTGTGAATGTTGATTGTGATTGAAGTTAATTTTTGGTCTTTGATGAAGTTTGAATGTGTAAGAGATCAGAAACGCAGTGGAAAGGGGATGTACACATAAGAGAAACTAATAGATAAACAATTTCCCAAAGCAGACAGAATGAAAATAATTAAGGTAGCAATTAGTGAAAGAGGTCATTTTTGGTTAGAGTGGTGAGGTGTACTGGGTAAATTTTTGTTTTTCTGAAGTTGATGTTGTTGAGTTGTCTTAGTTTTCTTTCTCCCTTTTTTCCTGTTTTGTATGTTTATTCTGTATTTCTCTCTGCTCTAAAACACTTCTCTCACATCTCAAATCTATGGCATCTTGTACAGTAGAAAAGCAGCAGATGTGGAAGTTTTATTCCCTCATCCTTCCATATATACTCAAACTGCTTCTCTAGTTCATTAATCTATTTGTTTCTCTTGTATTTTTCCATGCAATAAATTATCCTCCCACAAGTACTCACTCTGCTTGTATACTCTTCTTCTCTATTGATGTGAGTTTGTCTTACAGTAAGGGCTTACAAGGCTGGATGGCAGTCATGTAAACAGCATTTATGGTTAAAAACCAAAATATAGAGGAGAAGCACCCATGATCCATTTTTTGACAAAATGAATTGTCTGATGAAACTTTGTTCAGTTGGTGTAATTTCTGTGGAAACCATAAAAATGTGTTGTTGGATCTTGGCTGAGATTAGAAGAATCATAAATCAATGCCTTGAACACATGTTGCGCAATAAAAAAAAAATCTGAATGTTTTTTACACTAATGTTTTTCCTGAAAACCTACTTTAGTGACAACAACCACCTTAGTCACAATTGGAAAATGGAAAGTTACCACAGGCCAGTTTCTTCCAGTTATGATTGTTTTTATCTCTCAAGGTTTAACTGGTGATAAATCATGGTAGAAGACTAAATTCAAACTGAAACATTGATTCTCTCTTAATCCTCTCTTGATTCTTCTCTTAGTTTCTTTTCAATCAGGATTTTTCTCCTTTCATGAAATAAAATTCAATGCATCAGAAGTAAACAGAGTAAGACTTAATGTAAAGTATACATGAAATTTATAACTCAAAATTGGAAAAGAGAGAAACATCCAAATAGAAGAAAAATGGCAGAATTTTACAAGATGAGAAGAAAACCCAACATTATGTTTGTGGTTGGGAATTGGATTATGCTGTGGTTGTATGGCCAAGAACTACTAATCACCCCAAGCTGATTGTTTTTGGCAAATTTCATCATGTAACAGAAAGAATCACAGCCCCTAAAATATATTGAAAAAAAAAATAACTCTGATGCAAAGGTTCCCGCCCATTAGATTAAAAATTGGGACACAGGATGTAAGTGTATTTCTGAGTTTGTTTTTCAATCTTCAAATTACCATCCTTCATTTGAGAACTTCAAAATTGTCGTTTCCTCTTCTTTGAAGCTTGAGGTTTACGTTTGAAACCCTCAAAATAGGTTGGATTTGTTTCTATCACATCTATCATAATCATTGAAAAACTATTTCTATTGAGGAACATTTTTTTACATAAATCTGGATGTTTCTCTTGAAACCAAGATCTAGTTAACCCAATTGAGAGATGCAAAAGCATTTGAATTCCAAATTGAGTGCTTAAAAAATTCATGATTGCAATTTGAGATTCTCCATACTTTAAAACTTTGAGTGCTTCCTTTATTTCTTGGTTGACTAATCCAACAATAGGAAGGTTTTTATCTGATCCTAAGAATTGACCTCTAATCCAATCAACATATGACTTTTTTGATTCTTCAAGGGTTCCAATAACCTGTCCTGCATTCTCAGATACATGTTTCACTAGTAAAAAGTGGCACTGGAGTGAATAAGTTACAAGACTTCTATATCTCTGTATGAATTGACTTTTTTGTATGGGAACATGGTTCTGGTTTGTGACTTTGATAAATATTGAATTGGGTTTGGACTTTGTTAATTTTCTCACTAATAATGGCATGTCTTCAAAGCATTTTATTATTTGAAGTTCATGACGTTTCAAATTATAGGAACTGTTTATAGATTCAATTTCAGCACACATATCAGCAACATTTTTCCCAAGTGATTTAATTCCATCAAAATGAATTTCTGGCACTAATTTTGGGGGTATTTTTTTGTAATCAGCAGTGGAAAAACAAAGGATTTGCTCTTGACCTGAAAAAATTGGCCTATGATTATTACAACCCTTGTTATTTATTTCAAAATGGAAAGCTTCTGCCAGAAGACAACCCTCAATGTTCCCATCTGATCCTTTGAGACACTTGATGGCTTGTGGATTGCTTTTGTGAACCAACCTCAGTGTTACAAATAGGGCAGTTTTGTAGATGCTTTCTTTAGTCATGGAATGTGCAGAAAAATATTCTATCAAATTGATTTGCAATTCTCTTAATGATGTTGTATTGATTTCATATTTTTGGTTTGGGATTTTCCCCAAAGCAGGGAGGCCAAACTCAGGGCAAAACATTTCACTTCTAAACAATTCAATCAATCTTGTATTTGAAGAGTTTAACTCTTCTTCTGAAATCATGTTTTGAAAAGAGCTCCTCAGGATAGCTTTGTTTGCAAAGACTATAAATCTTGTCAGTTTTTTCAAACAAATCAAAAAATGTCTTCTTCCAATCAATTTTAGGGTTGATTCATGGACAATTCTAATATGCTGGTCTTGAACAAATGCATTGAGATTTCCAATTCTGCTTCGACTCATATCATCATATTTTATGCCAAGATAGGAGCTGAGTAAGAGATTGTCATACCCCTCTACAAGAATTGAAAATAAACTTGGAAAATTAGGTTCTTCTATTACTGACATTGATGCCTTATGTGAAAGAATTACTGAAAATATCCCGAGAGATTTCTCTTCATGTGGACTTATATGTAGATCATCTGGTTCAATTCTACCAATCTGGGCATGGAAGTCATTATGATCTGTTTCAAATTCACTCAGGTGTGTTTTCAAAAACCCGCCTGATTCAGTAGATCTCTCTGGTGGCCCAGAAACTGAATTTGATGGGTTTTCTTGATCTAACAAAACCATTAATTCAATCAGATACAGTAACATAGATCAACTACTCTGATTTTGTTTAGAATTTCTCAACTCTGCTTACCCTCATCATGGATTTCATTTCCTTGGATTGTTTCATATGATTTTTGTGAGTTTTCCAAATCTGAAATAGAACTAAATTCTTTTTCCTTAGGTTTCAAAACTGGATTGCCTTTTTCAACTGTACATTTGTTAGATGATTTTCCTGCTTGATCAATGTATTCCTTTTGGATATGATTGGTCAATAACCCTGGCTCATAACTTAATCCTGGAAATTTAACCCAATAAATAGAATTATTACAATCAATCGAGACCCAATATAGGAATTCAGGTTGGTGGGTATTCTTGATTTCATTCTACTCACTCCTGTCTTCAAATCTTTGATCCGGTGTTAGTTGTTCTGCATCATCTGGTGGATCAATTGGGTCATGTTGACCCCAAACTGAACCTATCCTTGATTGTGCAGAGAACAATTCTGGATTAGAGCTACTTGATCCTAAAAACAAGACAAAGGTAAGTTTCCTTCTAACCATTCAGGATAACGTTTACTTGAGATTCACAAAAACAAAAAAAAAAAAGTGGGATTACCTTCCAAGAACGTTTCAAAATCACTTGCAAACTCATTCAAGGCTTCCAAGGTTGAGGGAACTGGTGAGCTGCCCAATGTCCAAAGTTTATAAAAAGTTAATTGGTTAATCTTTGTGCCTGTTTGCTATATAGGATTCCAAATTAAGATGGGGAATATCTATAGATACATTTCCCACAAAACAAAAAAAAGGGAAAGGAAAGGTTCTTGCCAGTATTTCCAGCTTGCAGTAATCTTTCTAAAGGAAGATTGTGATCAAACTGATGATTCCAGTCTTCCCATGAAAAAGGACTTTTTCGTAAACTGTAAAAGTTGTGGTCATTCACTTCCAAGCTTCCAGGTATCATTAATTTCTCTCCATCAACATATTCAGCAGCTTTTATTTTTCCTGAAAAATTTGTCATGTCTACTGTATTGAGCTGATTTTCAAAATGGTTATCATAAAAAAAAGTGTTTTCAAGATTCTCTGTATTTGAACTTATGTGACCTTCCCATGAATGTAAAAGATTAGATCCAAAGAGCTGTTCATCAGTCATTGATGAAAGCCCGTAGGGTGTACCATAGTGGCTATCTAGATCCGATCTGCCAATCTCAAACTCTGGTTCCACATTTGCAACCAGAGTACTGTTGCAGATCAAGAAATATAGAGATAATTTGAAGACAGCTCGAAGGGTAACAGATTGAAAGGGATCCGTCCAGCTCTTTTGAAGGATGTCCATAGAAGATCAATGATGATGTCCTGCTTGCCACAGTATATTTAATACATGTTGGTACTTGGGGTATGAAAGCTAAGAGGTTCCTATAACTTTGAACACACCCGTTGTGTCAGAATGGTGCCTGTTTTTGTATAAATGTGTAAGGTACCAGGATATGTACAAAGTTTCAACTTGCAACACATTGGACTCACAGAGCACCGCCGTGGTGCCCGTTTTGGTATAAATGTGTGTATCAGGATATGTACAAAGTTTCAACATGTCACACATTGGACATGCAGTGCACTGGCGAAGGTTTCAAGAGACGTTGATAGGATCAAGTACTACTCATCATGTACCGCGATCAGCTGTTGATTGCGCGGATTCTGGTCTTATTCTCAGATCGAGCTGCTGGTATTCAGCTCCCCCAAAAAAACTAATTAATGTTGTGGTTGACTCGATCGAGGCTGGATCGGCCGGACCGCTGGGTGTAAAGAGTTTTGCTGCCGGTTGCAGTGATTATATGTAAGGATCCATCTGTTTGAGACTGGTTTAAAAGCTCAAGGATGAAACAAGTTGGAAACAATCTGCAGGTTTATGATCGTCATATCGAGCGTGACATGAATGTTAGGTTTCCCAAATCGGTGGTTGTTCTTCACCTACAAGTCAGCCGGTGAACTCGAGCTCACCCGGAGCCCCGCCTTCTCCATCACCTGTTGCCTTTTCGTCATGGCCCAAAGTGAGTAGTTCAATTCCTTCCAGCCCCAACCCATCGAACATAGTCATACTAACCCTTCTTTTCCTTCGTCTCCCAGCTATTCAGGATCTATTTCCAGTAGATACCCGATCGTTTGCCTCACTAGCTCAATTGGGCCACGGTGTTTGTAAGTGTTGATGATTCAAAGTTGACTACTTCCTTGAGCGAGAAATGTCTCTTGGTATTTTCGCCAACATCTTCACTGACTTGAGTTCACTTCGACCCTTGTGCCATGTTTCACCCGCACCACAATAACAGCTGGTCAATGAGTATGAAGATATCTAAGTACAACATGTGTGGCTGAGGCAGATTGCCACCCCTGTAACTTGGGTGTTGATACCCTACAGAACACCAGTATTGCTACCAGCCTGGTTGCCATTCTGTAAAGAACATGGAAATGATTTTTTTTCTTTGGTATTTTCACCCGTGACGACTCCATTTCAACTACTGAGTAGCCTGTCTTGGGAAAAAAACCAGGCTACTGAGTAGTTGAAAGTCGGCTTCACGCAGCCTCACACAGACGCGGGACCTCACCCCTTGTAAACAGTTAAATACTTGCCATTGACAATGCTGGTGCGCCAACAAGTAATATTACCACAAACCCACCAAGTCCATTCCACCAATTACACGCACTTGTTTGCTTTGTCTATCTAGCCTTGTGGCCAGTAAGTGATTCTGCAACTTCTGTTTGCATTCATTTTGTTTTATTTTCATTTTCACTGACACACATCTTCTTTCCTCCATTACCTAACTTTTTGTAGATTGCAAGCTCCTCAAACTCCAAACTTGTTGACAAAAATGGAACACACATACAGCTACTACAACATTGCCAGACTTGAGCATACCTCTCCTGATTGCAGATATCTGGACTCAAACTACAGCCTGCTGCTCAATGGTGCCCTACTCACAGTTCAACCAGGGTTTTCAGCCTGATGGAAATCACTGGTATGGCCAGCCTGGAGGTGGTCAACTATTCAACACTTCCCAACAGCTTGATTCTAGTCAACCACCAGTTTCCAGTCAGCACTTCTATTTGAGTAATGGCAGCCAGTACAAGGACCCCAGAGCAAAAAATCCAACCCACATAGCTCTGGCTTTCTCCCCACGCTCCCACTTTTTCCGTTCCAACTGCCACCCAAAAGCGCAAGAAAAAATTGTATGACTGAACCCGCCTTGTTGGAGGATCCACCAGGACAAAATAACCCAACTAACCCTTTGACACCTGTCTCCTCTGCACCCATAACCCAGTTGCAATCAATAAGCTGCTTCCTTTCCAATATTAACCAGGAGGTCAACCACAGGAGAGGGCCAGAGAGATTGACTACAGTAAAAAGACAGCAGATGAACTCCGAGGTATTTCAAAGGATAGGTCTAAGAAACACATTTCTAAAACAGACATCAAATTCTTCCTTGAATTCTACCTTACCCAACAAAAAGAATTGGCCCTCCAAGCTATTGAGTGTCAAGTCTCTGTTGAGATGATTGAGGCCCTTCTGTAAGTTACCAACCATTTTTATGGTGACCATCTTCCTGGAAGTAAGTTTGTTTAATCCATGTACCATAGGGGAAAAAAGAAATCTCTCAGAGCTGCATCCATTTGGAACAACCTCATGAAGACACCTAGTGTTGCACACGCAATTTTCAAAGAAAGTCATTTATGTTATGAGTCATCTTCAATTCAAACATACTAATATGCATGGTTTAGGTGGCAAGAGTGTGAAGGACAAGGAGGCCATGGGGAAGCTTTCCGCAATGTGGGATGCAATGACACTTGAGGAGAAACAGGCCTTTGCAACTGATCAAACAGCTGACCCAAATCAAGATCCAGAACCTACATCTGAGCCAATGGGTTCAGAAGGTGTTGATGCTGCAACTGCTAACAATTCTGGGGAAATTATAGCTCCAACTGACTTGGTTTCTTTGCCTCAAGCACCAATGGTGGCAGGCTTAAGGGTTAGCTCAAAGTCATTGAAGGCAGCCAAGTTATGTGTTGATAAATGGATGCCTGAGTGGCAGGCTAGAGTGAGTCATGCTTAATTTAATAACATATTTTTCTACACTCTACTGATATTTTAAACAGGCAGTTCATGTGACCAAGAGCTCTCATTGCCAATTTGCTCTGATAGGAATATCCAACCACCTTTCAGCACACAACTTCCAATTCACTCGCAGTACACCTGGTGCAGCACCATTTGTTGAACAGATTGAGCACATTGATGGCTACAAAGCTACCAGAATTGAATCCATGCATTTCTCTCTGGTTTCACAATCAACAGCATACCAACTGCTTTAAACAGGAATACAACAACTTGTAAGTATACTATACCCTCACTGCTATCAAAATTTATAGTTACTCATTTTATCTAGTTGCACCTCTCATCTCTTGTTTGTGCCGCTGCTCAAGACCCACAAATTTGTCTTGGATCTCTTGTTGGTAAGAAATTTCAAACTTCAAGTGACTGCATTTTTATTTTCAAGCTGAACAATGTGGCTGATGTTTCATAATTTAGCCAAAGTGACTAACGGATGAAAAAATGTGGAGCTGGGGTAACTGTGACAGTGAACTTGCAGCTATTGGCTTCAAGCTTGTGTTTCTTCCTGGGGCAAAATCTGATGCTGTATGGCTCAAGAACCTTAGCCGCAAACTTAAAGGTCCTCATGTTAAGCTTCTTCATAGAGACCTTGATGACAACCTCATCCGTGTAGTTGCAGATCAGGATGCATTTCTTGGTGTTGTTCCTTGTTGCAAGAAAAACTTAACAACACAGAAAGCCCCTACTGATCTCAATATCAGCCATGACGGATCCAATGAACCAGGAGCCATGACCAACTCTATCAATTCAGGCGCAACCAACCCATGCAAACGTAAGCAGTGTTTTGTCCGTACTTAGTGACTCATTATAATTACTTATCAATAAAATAAAATATTTCAATACTATGCAATTTTGTCCCTGGGGACTATGCAATTTGGTCCCTGGGGTGTCAGCCTGGGTGTGGAACTAACCGTGGTTAATGGTTGTAACTAAGTCAGGTTGATGATTTAAAGTGTTTTGGTTGGTTAAATGTCCTGTAAAAAGGATATTCCTCAATCAGTAAGTCTTGTCTGAGAGGCTTGCTCTAAAAAGGGTGCATCCAAATCAATACAGAGTATTGATAGGCATCCAAGGAGTTACTCACTTGGGTTCGTGGGTTCTACCTTATTGAAGGTAGGTTGTGGCCAATTCTTGATGATATAGCAGTATTAAACTATAGATTATCCAGAATTGGGGTATTGGTGGAGAATGGGGAACTAAGCAAGGTAAATAACTCTAAGGTATGTACTGTGCTGGTGTGTGTTAGAATTAACAACACATATTTCAGACATTTAGCAGAAAATGATTGACTTGGGCAGGATTTGAACCAGAGACCTCAGCTTGAAGCTAAGACACTATACTAGAAGTGTTGCCTTTAACAACTAGGCTACCAAGTCATTATCCAATGTGCTGATATTTGGAACACTGTGGATCACAATATTCAACAGTGTGGTCTAAATATTCTCTGGGGGATAAACAACTGTTTACGGTCTGTTTATATATTGTAAGATCTCCTCAGGGGGGAACTGTGAGATCTTCCAGGACCGTGAAGGTACTGGGGAGCTCCAGGGGAAGGAAAGATCTGTTAATTTTATGAGGTTATTTCTACTAAGGCAGTGTTATGGGACACATCTTAGATCTGTAGTCCTTAGTGGCAATTGATCATATCATAATAATTATATTACAAGATCTGTTATTAATATTTATAGAGATATTAACTTATAATTGTGTCATTGTTATTGAAACATCTTATAAGTATTAATTATTATAATATTAATAAGTCCTTTAATTTATAAGATATTCAAGTACATATCTTATGTGTGAAATATTCCAAGGATAAGGAATGTGGGAATAATCAGAGGGAAAAGAGTGACATCTGTTACTCTGGATAATTCACGTGAAAGGTGGGCAAAGGGCCTAAAAGTTACGTGCCTTGTATAACAAGAGTTCATAGAGTAACCTGAATTATTCGTGTGTTATTTAGTGAATGTATATTAAAGTATGTTTATTACTTATTGTTATGAATGTAATTTAATGAGTCTAAGTTATTAATTTATAAAGGAATAATAATAACAATAATCATAACAATAATACTAATAATAATAATGATAGGGATAAATAATGAATATTAATTAATAATAATAATAATAATAATTAATAATACTTTTGCAGTTACTTGGTACATTTCAGGTACTGTTATATGTACTCTGTGGCTGGAATTTTGGGTATCTGCTCAGGTTTGATTAAAATAGGTACATAGCTCAGTGGAAACTTCATTCCCACCCTCATTGATTTGCCTTCCTTCTGCCCAACAGTCATGTCTGAGCTGCACCAGATTGAACACTGAACTGCACCAAACTGAAAACTGAGCTACACTAGGGTTGATACTGAGCTACCAAAGTGAAAACTGAGCTTCCCAAGGGAGAATATTGAGCTATGCTTTAGTGAACACTTATAAGCTGTGCCAGACTGAACACTCATCTGTGCCAGAGTTTGTGCTTAGATTTTCCATAGTGACTCCTGAGCTCAGCCAGGGAAAACTGATGAGCAACAGAAAAAAATGAAACCAGTGAAAAATGAGCAGAATAATAATGAGCAGAATTAGTGAAACTGAGCAGAATCAGTGAAAAATGAGCAGAATCAGTAAAAAATGAGCAGAATCAGTTAAAATGGACAGGATCAGTTAAAACTGAGCAGGATGTGGACAATGCACAGAATCATTCAAAACTGAGCAGAATCAGTGGAAACTGAGAATAATAATGGGAAACTGAGCAGAATAACTTGAAACTGAACAGAATCAGTGGAAACTGAGCAGAATCAGTTAAAGCTGAGCAGAATCAGTGGAAGCTGAGCAGAATCAGTGGAAGCTGAGCAGAATCAGTGGAAACTGAGCAGAATCAGTGGAAACTGAGCAGAATAATTGGAAACTGAGATGAATTAGTGAAGTGTGATCTGAGCCAGTGGAAAAGGAGCTATTAAATCAAACCACCATTGAGAATCAAAACCCACAGGAAGAGTAGGATTGGAGCAGCAAAATTTTTTTGCAGAATGTGACTTGTCATCCAGTGAGCATTGTTTTTTCCTGGTTTTCAGAGCCCATAATTAGCTTTCATTTTTTCATTTCTCATCAAAAAAAATCCAATAGAGAAGTTGTGATTGGTGGCCATTTTCCAAGGGAGCATGCCAAGAGATTTCAAACATGCCACCTCTGCTTGAACCTCCTTACTGAGGTTCTTGTGGATAACCTCATGCTGCACTTCAATCACATTTTGATTGTTGGGGAAAGAAGTGCAGCCAAGATCCCAGTCATTGTTTGATTGGTCCCATGCAATCAACCCGTGATCAGATATTTGGAAAGGGCACCCAACTTGTGTATTCCGTGATTTTCAAGCCCGGATGGACTCAGGCTTTGGTTTGTCTTTGCCACACAGTTTGCATGAGAGCTAGAAATTTTTCCCAGCCTTTGATTTGCACACACTAAGCTTGTAGAAATGTAACTTTGCCCAGGTTTGCACAAAAAGCTTCAACATGTCAACAGTGGTAAACTAATTTCCAAGAGGAGGGTACATTGGATCTGAAAAGATCATCTATGTCAGGAAAATGGTGGGAGAGACAGAGGAGAAGAGGAATCAACATAATGCTGACTGAGTAATTGTAACTGTCAACATATTCTGCTGTTAACAGGTAACTGTCAACATCTTCTTCTGTTAACAGAGATTTCTTTGAGGTGATCTCATCAGGCGCCCCCTGCACAGCTGCATCTAAAATAGCAGCCAGAGGCAAAGTAGCATGGGGTCAGATGTGAATAAACAGATATCCAAGGAAGATATGAAATCTGGTGCACGCTGGTGTGGGGTGATAATACAGCAGGAGCGTGTTGAAGCGGAGTAGGATTAGCTGGAATGGCATGAAGTAAGGAGGGTGAAGGAGCGCTTGAGTAGGAGTGAGTGTTGGTGACTGGCTCCATGGGGGTGAAGTGAGTGCGTTCCAAATTGTAGTGTTGAGAGATTGGTGCAATGGCTGGTGGGTTGTTGTAAACATTTTGGTTTCCAGAGGTAATGGCCAGCAGGTTGTTGTAAACATTTTGGTTTGCGGAGGGCTACAGTTGTTGAAGGTGTTGGATTGCGGTTAGGAGGGGAATGTATGTTGGAGGATGGAACTGAGAATGTGTGGTTGGTGTGATGGAATGTGTGGGTAGCGCAAACATAGATTTCAAAAAGTTACTCTAGTTTTGTGTGTTGATGGGATGATACCCTAGAGAGTAGTGATCTGGATTTGGGAGGTGGACTGGTGGTTGACGTGGATACACCATGCTGGCGGGTAAATCTCTGGGGGGAACGCCATGCAATACAGTGTGGCTGTAAGTTGCCTTGTGTGGTTGGCCATGGTGGGTAAAGGGAGTAGCTGATTGATTGACTTGGTGTGAATGGTAAGGCATGTATTGGGAGTTGATGTGGGGGTAATGGTGGAAAGGTTGGCTTGGATGAACTTTTGAAAAAGGGGGGCCGTCCTAATGATTTTCTTTGACATAGATTCAATAAGGGTTAGGGGCTTGGTAGTTCATTGTGTTATTCATATCTGGATGGGACATTTCTGCTACAAATCTGGTGGAATCAGTATTTATTGAGAGGAAAATGTGAAAGTAACATTGTACACTTACAGCAAGAGGTAAAATATTTAGTGGAATAGAGTAGAGGCCAGCTGGGGTATGCTGCCGGATTCTGGGAAATAGAATAAAGAACAAGTTGGTTAGTTATTTTATAAGCCCTATTGAAGAGGAAATCATTGGAGTTTGGGAACGGTGCCTTTAATGCCCATGAAACATGAGTCCTGATGCACTGATTGGTTGGGGGAATGTTCCAGGGACCTTTAGGCCCTTTGGAGCTTAATTCAAAGCCCATTAGGCCATGTTTAGCTTCACACAGGGCAGTTTAGGCTCTGTTGAGCTTGATGTGGGGCCCTTGTGGTACCTTTTAGCTTAATTAGCCCCTTTTTAGCTTAAACCCAAGCCTAATAGGCTCTTTTTAGCTTACTGTGGGGCCCTTCAGGGGCTCTAGGGCCTATTACTGGGCCCTTTAGGCCCTTTTTGCCTTGAGATCAGGCCTTCTGGGCTTGCGGGCATTTTTCCTGGGCTCTTTAGGCCTTTGGGACTATCAGCTAGGCATTTCAGCTGGCTACTATGGCAGAGCCAGCTTGCCATGATATAATAGAATAAAGACACATTATGACTTTAGAAATAGACATATTAGCACATTCCGAATACAAATTATTGTGCTCTCAATGTAGTCATTAAATATGAATATGGTCATTATATACACTAAATAACAAAATTACTCATTTTAATTCAAATATCCACCAGGACAAATCTATTGTCACTTGTCTACAAGTGATGTCAAAAAGTAAAAAGGGACCTTTGTACTTTGATACATCACTTGTAGACAAGTGACAATAGTTCTTGCCTGGTGATCCCTTATTTTACACTTGTAAAACCTGGAACCACTTGGAACCATACAAAAAAGTTACTTTATTACAAATGAATAAGTATTACTAAAAGTCTTGAATAACTTTTGAACCTTGATTTTAACTTGGAATATTATTCCATATTCTGGATCTAAATAAAAAATAACATAGGGTACCTCACTCACGTGTACCCCTTATTTTGGCTCCTTCATGCTGTAATATCACAAACAAGAAAGGCCAAAGACTCACAGATGACTCGAGTGAGCAATGCCCAAGTCTGTGATTACATGATTTTATGTATATACAGCATGTCACGCTCTGTGATGCCAAGGACTGATACCCTTCTAGCTACACAAGGTGCAAGGCTAAAAATAATATGTAATAAATTATTTTAGAGGATTTTAATCTTTGTATTAATATTAAAAGATTATAAATTTAATTGGGAGGGGCCTGCAAGCAGGGGTGCTTTGGGTGCCCTCCAAAGGTGTTCGTGGTAATGCACAAAAACTTTGTAACCTTTTACACTGGGGCCTGCAAGCAGGGGTGTGTAAGTGCCCAGTAAAAATAGTGGCTAAGAAAGGGCCACAACTCCTAGTGAAACAAGACTTACTGTAGGCTTTAAGAGGATGGGGCTTTCTTAAGGTAAACTGGACAGCTGGAAGCGGTTGGAAAGGTGGGCTTGATGACTGGACAGAGTTGGAGTTGAGGAAAAGAGGCTTTGAAGGCTGGAAGACTCATTTACAGGCGTTGATAAACGCACGCCAACGCCAACCCGCACGCCAATTTTCTTTGGCGTGCGGGGCCAACACGCCATTTTTTTTTGGCGTGTAGGGTCTACACGCCAAAAAAAAAGGGCGTGTGAGACCCACACGCCAAAAATGGCGTGTGCCCCGCACGCCAAATAAAATTGGTGTGTGGGAGCGCACGCCAAAAAATTGGCATGGGGGTCCCACACGCCAATTGTTTGGCGTGCGGGTCCCACACGCCAATTGTTTGGCGTGCGGGTCCCACACGCCAATTGTTTGGCGTGCGGGTCCCACACGCCAATTGTTTGGCGTGCGGGTCCCCCCTCGCTCACATGATTGAATGGGAGGGACCATTCGATTACGTGAGTGGGGCCCCTCCCGGCCGGCGAGGCTATACAACCTCGTCAGCCAGGAGGAAGACCTCCTGGCTGACAAGGTTGTATAACCTCGTCAGCCGGGAGGACTTCCTCCCGGCTGACGAGGTTATACAACCTTGTCAGCCAGGAGGACTTCCTCCTGGCAGACGAGGTTGTATAGCCTCGCCGGCCGGGAGGACTTCCTCCTGGCTGACAAGGTTGTATAACCTCGTCGGCCGGGAGGACTTCCTCCTGGCCGACGAGGTTGTATAACCTTGTCAGCCGGGAGGAAGTCCTCCCGGCTGAGGAGGTTATACAACCTCGTCAGCCAGGAGGACTTCCTCCTGGCCGACGAGGTTGTATAGCCTTGCCAGCCGGGAGGGGCCCCGCTCATGTAATTGAATGGTCCCTCCCATTCGATTATGTGAGCGAGGGGGGACCCGCACACCAAACAGTTGGCGTGCGGGGCCCACACGCCAATTTTATTTGGCGTGCGGGGCCCACACGCCAAAAAAAATGGCGTGTGGGTCTCACACGCCCTTTTTTTTTGGCGTGTAGACCCTACACGCCAAAAAAAAATGGTGTGTTGGCCCCGCACGCCAAAAAAAATTGGCGTGCCGGTTGGCGTGCGGGTTGGCGTTGGCGTGCGCCGTTGGCGTGAGTGTATCACCGCCCCTGATTTACTGGGCAGGACACTAGTATGCTGGACTGGTGGAATGCTGGTTGTAAATATGATAAAGCTGGGGAATCACAAATACAGGGGGAAGAAAGGGCCTCTTAAATGCCTTTCTGGAGCCCTGATTGCGAAACATCCTTTGGCTATGGGAACACTACAAGGAAGGAGTTATCCTTAGTAGAAATAGATGATGTAATTTATCAAATTATTACATGTACAGGCTGTCAATAATTAATACAGCCTGTCAGTCATCTGTAGACATGATCTGAGGGCGCTTCAATAGCTCTTAGTTTGATGTAAAACATGTATTGATCACTTGATCAATAGAATGAAAAAAATAATCAAATTCTAGTACAGAATCTTATTTCTGTTTAATTTGGTTATTTCATATATAAAGTTCTGTACCATGAGAGTTCTTGTCATACTTGCATGGTGGGCGCTTTTACAGATCTCAATTCAATTATTTGACAAGCAAACATCCTGGGAAAGTGTCAGCATTTGTTATTTTCCCGTGATTTAAAGGAGCTTGTCATTTATTTCAATTGTACAAGTTCCTTTAGGCTTGTTTGAAGTATTCTAATGTTTTCTTTCCCCCCTATTTCGTGTCTTTAATCTATTATGATATTAGTTAACTTATACAGTATGTATTGGTAGAAGTTAATAATAACACAAAGACTATAAAACAGCATGGCATTTATGTCAAATGTTATGTAATATTTTATTTATGTGTTTAAAGGAGAAGTACATATTTTATTTAAGTTATCATCCCGTATTTTAAGGACTTCTACTTATTAGAATACTCTTATATTACATGTGTTTTATACCTAGTAAGTATTTTAGCGCTTAGTAGGAGTATTCTTTAAGTTAATTTTATTATCAGAAGGAGTAAGTTTTCTAGGATACTTTGGCTGAGGTACCCTAGGTTATTTTACTTTCTCTTTCAGAATATGAAATCATATTCCCACTTATCTCAAAGGTTAATGAGTTATTATTTATTTTATTTTTAATTTTATTTATTACATTTGTTTATTACATTATTACTATGTAATAATGGTTATATTCTAAAATGTTATCTTTTTCTTATGTTTATTATAATTTATGTTACATTATTGCTTATGTAATAATGTCTCTTTCATATGTATTTTTTATTTAATTAATTATAATTTATTGTTCTAGTCAGGTTGTCTCTGAACTAGTAGTGAGCTGACACAGAATCCCCAGTTTTTGTCTCAAAACTGAGGTGTTGTGTATAGTTTAGAAGATAGAGCAACAAGGTGTGTGTTATCTCCAAGCCTGCACACTGTGTAGCAGAGCTGTGCACCACCACTACCCACGCCTGGCTAAAGATAAGCCCAAATATGTGATTTCTATGCCCCCATGCGTCTGTACAGAGCTCAAGCCTGCACCTCAGCGGAGCAAGAGGACACACAAGCCCACGCAATATACTCAAGTAAACAAGGAAAGCCCCTCAATTACAATTATCACCTGTGTTACATATGTAATAAGAAGTAATGGATAGAATTATAATTCATGATAAAACATGGAAATAATGGAAAACCCATATACTACACATATTGAGCCTTGATATAATAATTGTGGCTTATTCTGTGGCACTTGTCTATAGAATTAAGCCACAATTATTATCACATGAAGTATTAAACATATAACAAGGCTTGTGTATTGTTCAAATAAATATGTTATCATTACACAGTGCCTCTGGAGACTGATATACATAGCTTCAGCCCCTGTAGCGTCACCAAGTGGGCCAAAATAGACCAAAAAGCGCCCACAAGTTGGCCTTTGGCACCCATAGGGCTCCAGAGGGATCCCAGTAATATTTAAGGAGCTTTTCAACTGCTCAAAGAAGGCTCCTCATGCTTTGCAATACCCATTAGAAAATTACCCAACTTTTGCAATAAATATATTCTTGTTAAATTGGTAGGTAAGGTCCTTAATAGTTATTCTTTAGCCCTGTTTTCCCTTAGAAATTCCTTTTAAGCGCCTCTAACTGTCTTATTTCCACCCTGGAAATACTCAAGACTTTAGGGGATTATTACTAGTAAGTAGAAAACCCCTTTCTCTTGAGATTTCCCACTATTCTTCTACTGGGATTTAAACCACCACTGTGTCAAAAGGCCCCAGTGTTCCAGGTACATAAATCCTGTGGATTATTTGCAAGATACCTTAGAGGGATCTAAACCAACAGTGGGCGGCTACGCTACGCTACGCTATTTGACCGCTAAGTGTTAGCGTAGCGGTGTTTTTTTTTCCCACAAAATTTGTAGCGTTAGCTGAAATTTCACTCCGCTACACTAACAGTTAGCGTAGCGACAAATTTTTCAGTCCATTTTTTTGTAGCGTTAGCGGGGAAAATTCACCGCTACGCTAACAAGTAGCGTAATTTTTCTGGCGCTAACAGCTTTTGAAGTTCTCAGTAGCGTAGCGGCATCATCGCTACACTACGCTAAATGTTAGCTGTTAGCTGATATTTTCCCGCTAAATATTAGCTGTTAGCTGATATGTTTCCTGCTAGATGTTAGCTGTTGGCTGAAGTTTCTCCCATTACACTATGCTCAAATAGCGGTTTTTTTTTGCTTGCTAACTGTTAGTTTCACAAGTTAGCATGGCTGCTGTATAAAAGCTGTGTTTATGGCTTCAGCAGGTAAATTCCTGCTGCATTAGAGCTCTTAGAAGAGAAATCCGTCTTCTTTCTTGTGTTTGAATTCAAATCAGGACCACAATTTTAGATCCAGAAAAGTGAAAAATCAGAAAAGAATTTTCTTGGTGGATTACATATTGGTTTATTTTACCAATTTGGTGTGAGGTGGTTGGGCAAATAAAAGGATGGCACAAGATGGCTTGTTGTGCGGCTTTGATGCTATTAAATCAGTATCTCAATGACTCTGATGATTAAAATAAGGATTCCAGAACAATATTGTCCCGAGATCCATCACTTCACATCAAAGGCATTTCAATAAAAGTAAAATAGACATCAACATAAGGACATGATCCTAAATTTTGAGGCCAAATGAAGTTTATTTTATAGTTAACAGGGGGGGATGGCCAAATGGACAGCTCAGAAAGCCACAGTGGATTGTGTTTTTATGAGCCAAAAGCCACATGGAAAAACAATTTTTTTTTGAAAAAAAAAAAAAAAAAAATGACAAAAAAAAAAAAAAAAAAAAAAAAAGCTTAGAGATTAAAATAGATGAATCAGAAATAAGCTGTTTTGATTGCTGTACTTGCTCAAGTACAGGAGTTAAAGCAGCAGTTTGATTGGTTTACTTGTGCAAGTACAGATTTTTGATTGCTTTACTTGTGCAAGTACAGGAACCTAATTGAGCAGAGTGGACAAGCTTTTACCCAAGACAGGGGGATTTATCACTCCTGCTATATTAAAAGTGAGTGCAAAATACCTAATTGGTGTCAACCTCATCACAAATTGTACTCACCAATGAGGGTGACACTGATGAGGTATGTTGCAGTTACTTATAGTATAGCGGGAGTGATAAATTCCCCTGTCTTGGGTAAAAGCTTGTCCACTCTGCTCAATTAGGATCCTGTACTTGCACAAGTAAAGCGATCAAAAATCTGTACTTGCACAAGTAAACCAATCAAACTGCTGCTTTAACTCCTGTACTTGAGCAAGTACAGCAATCAAAACAGCTTATTTCTGATTCATCCATTTTTAATCTCTAAGTTTTTTCTTTTTCTTTTCTTTTTTTTTTTTTTTTTTTTTTTTTTTTTTTTTTTTTTTTTTTTCCAAAACAAAAAATTGCTTTTCCATGTGGCTTTTGGCTCATAAAAAACACAATCCACTGTGGCTTTCTGAGCTGTCCATTTGGCCATCCCCCCCTGTTTTTATAACAATAAAATAAACTTCATTTGGCCTCAAAATTTAGGATCATGTCCTTATGTTGATGTCTATTTTACTTTTATTGAAATGCCTTTGATGTGAAGTGATGGATCTCGGGACAATATTGTTCTGGAATCCTTATTTCAATCATCAGAGTCATTGAGATACTGATTTAAAAGCATCAAATCCTCAATAAAAGACATGATTGCTATACTGCTGCAAGTATAGCACTAAACTAACAGTTAGTGTAGTGCTAAGCTAACAGTTAGCTCACCGCAACAGGGCACTATGCTAACAGTTAGCATAGCTGATCAGGGCGCTACGCTAACATGTAGCGTAGCTGAAAAGAGCGCTACGCTAACAGTTAGCGTAGCTGACAACAGCGCTACGCTAACAGTTAGCGTAGCGTTTGTTCCAGCTAACACCGCTACAAATCAGCTAACCGGTAATTCCTGTAGCGTTAACTTTTTTTTTTTGAAGTCGCTAACGCTACGCTACCGCTATTTTTTTTTTTGACAAACTTGTTGTAGCGTTAGCTGAAAAAAAAACCGCTAACAGTAACTTTGTGTTAGCGTAGCGACAAAAGCTAACATTACGCTACGCTACAGCTATTGTTAGCGTAGCGGGCCCACCGTTGTCTAAACCACCCCTGATTTATTAGGCCCCTCCTGTTTTTTATTATATTCAATTTATTTGATATAATAATTATCATCTTTCTTTACTTTTTACATCACAATTCCCTCCACTATTTGGGAATTAGACCTGCTCTTTATTACTCCCAAGAATTACCACTCTCTATCTTTATCTTTGCACCATGTGTAGGTAGAAGGAATTATCCTTGGCATCATGTTGGCTGACAAGGCAAATGATAGCCTCAAGGGGGCTTGGGCCCTTGTGGAGCTCATTTTGGGCCCTGTTTGGGCTTGGAGGACAATGGGGCATGGGCCCAGGCCTGTTCAGGCCTAGGAATGGGGCTTTAGCCACTTTGGGGGCTTGGGCTGGGTCCATTAGCCCCTTGGGGGATTCGGGCCATGCTTCTTGGGGCCTTTGTCCAGTTGGACCTTTTGCAGTTGATTGTGGGCCCCTTAGGGCCATAGGGGTCTGTTGGGGGATGATTTTGGGCCCTTTGGGCATGGGCCTTGTGGGCTTAGGGGGGGGCTTTGGGGTCAAACCTAAGCAATAGTGTTTGCGCTTCTCCTTTAGCTGCGGCACTGTCTTGAAATGGTAACATGTCACCGACTGTGATAACACAGATAGTGTGCATAGATAATTCAACACCCCTATGGATTGGCTTGCAAGAATATGTATTAAATTTCTAAGAAGTACAAGCTTCTGGTTGTTGAGAATCCAGTGACGTTTGTGCTGAAACCCTCCACATATCCAGCCAAAAAGAACAGCATCTCTGGTATCACCAATTGCGTTCTAGATTATTCATTGATTAGACAAGAGGAACTCACAATCATTACACCACAGTACTCAAATTTCGATCTGAACAATACACGTAAGAAACACAAATTAAACCCAACAACTTTGGATCCACAGGATTTCTCAATTGCGGCAGAAGAGATCATTGATTTTGAAGAGTCTCTGGATGACATTACCAAGTTGTTTACAAAAAATGTTGAAAAAGTTAGCAACACCTTTCTACAATTCACAACTAGCAATGAAAGGCTGCAAATGACAGACAAAGAACTTGTATGCCATCATTCTAACTTGGCCAGATCAATGATGCTTGCATTGAGGAATGAAAGCAAGATCCTCAAGACAGCCAAAAACCGCCGCCTGATGGTATCAGTGAGCTCGCCCAAGTTGATGTGGTGGTTTAATGATAGTGCCCACAAAATATTACAGGAGATTCTCCCAAGCTTCCCAAAAGCACCTCAATTGAAAGCAAGCTGTTTCCCTGGGATCTTGGTTGTTCAATGCCTACCTCACGGAGAAGTAGAGAACCTGATCACTCGTCTGCTGGAAGCCGGCTAGGAATATTTGACAACAGCGCAAGGCCACCTCAATCACAAACAACAAAAGGCTGACTTTTGTGTATGTACTGTATATTTTTCAATCAATACCTTGTATAATATCCTATGGGGTTGTAGGATTGGTAAAGGTATGTGGTTATCAGTGGTAATATTCTAAGAATGCTGATAACTACTGAACCAAAGGGAAATAAGGGGTACTTTGAGAGAGTGACTTGGGGTAGTTCTATATGTAGAATCTGATTATTTCATAATGATGATGTAAATGTGAGAGGAAATGTAAGTTGTTGATGATTTTATGTGAAAAGGTATGGATTAACACAACACCAATCAATATAAACATACATAGTGTATGTGTATCAATTGGATATCAATTGGCGTGCCGGGTATGTGTTAAATGAAATAAGAGAGAAATGTGACATGTAAGTGTCACAGAGTGTGACATGGAAGTGAACAAGATGAAAGCAGGAAAATAGAAGAAAGAAGTGAACCTGAATGCTTCAACAGGATACACAACCTCAAATCACTCAGAACCACTACCTCAGGAACCCGAGGATTCAACCAAGTTACAGCTCACCACTCTAACCAAAAAAAGGCCTCTTTCCAGTACTTCAAGTGTTTTCAGTCAGTCCCCTTTTTGAACCTTGCTTCTCTGACAGTAGTCCTTCTCTGTCTTCCCCCCTCTTTCCCTTTCCTTCAGTCCTCAGATCACATCAAGCTTCAATCATCAGATCAGACCAATCATAATCAACTCAAGAGATCCATAAGCTTCACTTCAAGTCTTTTTCTGTGGTTTTTCCTTGAAAAAAACCACATAGGTTTCCCTCTAAAGAACCTTGACTATCCAGCTTGATCATAGTCTAAAAAACTGGGCTGATTAGACTTTGTCTTCTCAGATACCTTCTACGTTTCCATTGTACGAAGAGGCTGTTGCATTTCTCAAAGAATCTGGAACAGCTTTCCAACCTTTCCAGGTTGTTGATTATTATTAATAAGAGCACTCAGATCATTCACATCAAAGATCCATCAAAATCATCACTTCTTTGCCTTCCCTCTTCTTCTTTTCTTCCTTAACAGTTGTTTTCTTTATTCCTTGAAATATAACTGTTCCCCCCATCCTTGTGTCCTGTTTTCACTTTAGAGACTCAGGCTCACAACCTCATTGCTGGGGAGAAGTTCCTCCCCGGCCATGAGGTTGTATAACCTCATTTCTGGGGAGGAATCCCCCGGCCATGAGGTTGTATAACCTTGACGCCAGAGATGTCCAAGATCTGACGTCATCCATTGGTGTGCTGGCGGGCACACAAATGGATATTCCATAGGCTATGGGATAGCCTATGGGTGTGCCTCCCTGTTGGTGTGTTTTCCAAACACACCAATTTTCATTGGAAAGTTTGGAAAACACACCAATTGGGGTTGGCGTGGGCGTACGTTTACACTGCCAGCATAATTGCCCAGGATGAAGTCATCCCAGTTAAACTGGGATGCACTCAACCAATTTAAACTTGGTTGAAATCAACTGATGAAATATAAATCCAAGGGACCCCCCTTGGTTTTATATTTCATTGGTTGAGGTCAACCTACTTTAAATTGGTTGTTTGCATCCTAGTTTAAGTGGGATGAACTCAACCTAGGCAATTATGCTGGCAGTGTTATCAAATCCCATATGCATGGTCTAGAAGGAGTGTGTGGATCGTGATCACTGTATTTATTAGGTTAGACGCTTTTCACAGGGGCTTGATAAAAGCACACCCCTGGCGCACGCCCACACCAACCCAAAATGGAGGCTGTTACGCCCCCACCAGCCTGTTTTGGCTGTTTTGGTGGCCATGTCAATCCATGTTGGCATCACTCAAGGCACACCCAGTGCCCACGCCTTGGCATGCCTCTGAAACACACAAATCAGGATTGGTGTACTTTGAAGGCACACCAATGCTGGTTGGCATGGACAGCAGCCCACCTGCACGCCATTATCTATGGAAGTGGGCCCATTGGCCATAAACCATGGCCTATGGGAGATTCTTTGGCATTCCTTCCAGCACACTCTGGAACTCCTAAAGGATCAGGAAAGATCTTGAAGGGGAAATAGATAAAAAATCCAGTAAGTAGAAGATGTTGAAGCTACAGGTGCTGATGAGGCTGCCCTTCTTGACTAATGCTGAGGGGAAAGGGTTTCAATAAGAAAAAGAAATAGAAGAGGTGTGGCTATATTTCTATTAATCCTTAGACTGCTGCTACTAATGGGAACTTAGTTTGTTTAATCAATCTGAGGCAGGGACCTGAAGAGGAGTGAGAAAAGCACTGAGAAAGAGTATGTGGTATGTGTTATGATTGTTATTTGTGTAAAGGTTGATGCAAAGGTAAATGAAGGTTCAAAGGTAAAGGTAAATGTAAACTGTACTTTGGTATAAGGGGGGGTGCATGCATCATAAAGGGTACATAGAACTAAAGGGATTTCTACTTATAGAAAAGGGCACAAGATGGCTGATCCTGACAGTAAAGAGAAAGGGGAAATGTGTTCAGAGGTATACAACCAAAAGACAGCGGTAGGCAAATCTAGCAACATTAATAACAAGACAAATCCATCTCCTTGCTAAATAATGAAAATAATGGGCTGCTCATTGGAAACACACATATTTCCCCGGTTTTGGTGATAGTCATTCCCAATGCGGTCCCTCACAGACCACCTGCTGACTTGGGAAACAACCAGATATTCCCAAGTTAGGTCCTCACAAGGAGAACCTCCAATTATTTAAGAACCTCTGAGGAGGTCAGTTGATTGGGCAGTTAATATTTTCCCCTCAAACTCCAACCTACAGTTGGTACCCACCTTTTCTGAGCTTCAATTAATCTACATTCAAGTCATCCTGCTTTTAATTTCTTTTTATTTACTCATTCTCTGGTGGTGCTGTTTTCCCATTATTCTTCCAAGAACTTTCTCTTGTTAAGATTTTCCTTTATCAACTATCATGAAACAAACTGCCAGCCATCTTGACTGCAACAAATACCCATTAGTAGCCAACATATATGAAATAGTTCCATTTCCTTTGATGCAGGCTGTTCTGGCTTGCCCGTCTCACCCTACTGTCCCCAACTCCCTTCCCATGATTTGACATGTGGGCACCAGTGCGCCCTCTTTTGAAAGAAAAGTTCACTGCTTTACAATACCTGGTAGTGATTTGGCCACTGCCCAGGCTGTTTCCACTGCAATGCAGGCTACTGTCTACTGGAATTCTCAACAATCTTGGACTAACATTGTTGGTGTCACCCCTGTATCTGGCAAAAGGGGCTGTCCAGCCAAGTACACATTTTGGCTTGATTTCAAATGTCCTTGTAGTGGAACCCACAAGGCAACCCCATATTCAAGGAAGAAGCATACTCTGAACCAAAAATGTGGCTGCACAAGTGAGTTTAGCATCTTCCATCACATTCAAACAAACAGCCTCAGGGTGGAATGGCGTTGGAGGAACAATCACTTTCCATTCTCAGTGGAAGAGATAAAACTGAATTGCACCCCCAAGATGCTTGATGACTGGCTCACTGAATGTGTTATATCTGGACTCAGCTGGAAAGCCATACATCAGCTGAGACTCTGTCCAGAAATTGTTTTGGTGTGTTTTTCCTCTGCAAAAATAAAGTAATCCACCCTTCTGACTTACATATATACACTATGGCCAGTTTTCAGATTCTCAAGAGAAAGGTTGATCTACTTACTAGTAATAAATTACCCGTAACAGACTTGAGGTTCTTCCAGGGGGAAATTGGACAGTTGGAAGCGCTTGGAAAGGGTTTTGGAAGAGCTGGATGGACACTGGGCAATTTCAAGGGAGTAAGAAGGGGCTAAAGAACAGATACTAGGACCTTACCAGACAGAATAACAATTGTAAAGCTATGTAAGTGGGTAAAGGTTGTAGTATATATATTGAAGCATGAAGATCCAAAATACAGGGGGAACATGGGCTCCTTAAATGCCTTTCTGGAGCCCTGATGGCGAAACACAGGATTTATTTTTGGCTATGGGAAAATTTAAAAGGAAGGGGTTAAGACTTAATATAAATGTATGTAGTTGTTTAATCAAATTTCCATATGTACAGGCTGTCTACTATGGGTACAGCCTGTCTAAGCTCTTTTGCTGGCATCTTGAGGCGCTTCTGAACCTCTGACAAGGTTTGTTAGATGTGTTGATCAAAGTTTTCAAATATATGTCAAAATGTATTGATTAAATGTCACATGTACCTGTTGATCACATTTGTCAGAGTTTAATTGTTTTGTATTGTGTACAATGTGAAATAAATGTATTTGTTTGTTCTGTGGGCGCTTCAAGAGCTTCTTGTTTGATCCCTGTCATGCTGGCTCTTTGGGAATGCATGACTGGAGAGATCTGTCAATCAATAATTTCCCACTAAGGATGTAATACATTTATTTTGAACGGTTGTTCAATTATTATTTTCAGAAGGTTCTCATGTTATTTCCTTCCTCTTTTTCGTGGTCTTTATCCCTCTGAATCATCCTTAGTGTACCTAGTATTTAATAGAATAAAATAAATAAATAAATAGATACTATAGTATATTACTAGTATTATATACTTATATTATTAATGTTATATGTATTTATTTTATTAGATTTTTATTTAAATCCATTGTTGTTTCGTGGTTTTGTACATGTATTTATGGTTTCTATTCTGTATTTTAATGTATAATAATTATTTCAGCGCTTTAGTGGTAATATTCTTTCAAGTTGTTTTACTACTAGAAGTTTTAAGTTATCTGGGGTACTTTGGCCAAAGTACCCTAGGTTGTTTTACACGCTCTTTAAGATTATGAAATAATATTTCCATTTATCTTATTATTTATTAACATATTCATTGTTTTATACTAAATATTGTATTTGTTTATTTATTATTAATTTACTATGTAATAATGTATTTATTATTTACATATTACTTTTTTCTGTTGCTTTATCTTATTATTATTCATTTGTTACTCTTTGTTAAATGATTAATACTATATTTTTTATTTTATGTTTATTTTGTTCTAGTCAGGTTGTCTCTGAACTAGTAGCAAGCTGACATTCCCTACCTTCAAGATAAGTCTCTCTGAAAAAAAATCACAGGTTTTTTCACATACAACTATAAAAACACTCATGATGATCTTTTGGATGCTCTATAGTTTCTGAGGTGAATAGCACCATCAGGGATATTATTTTCTGGTAACCATTCATCTTTATCTGCTGATTGATTTTTATACCTGATTAGATACAGTCTTGTGTCTTTTCCTTGTATCCTTTCTTTCTTATCTTTCAAGATTTTATGTACTGTCAGTTGATCAGAAGGTGGTGTATCCATTAATGGGATCTGCTGTGGGTTCATTGGCTCTTCTTCTTCTCTTCTAGAGTATGGTTTAATCAAACTTACAGGAAACACAGGGTGTTTTCTTGACAATTCTTCAGTTAATATTACTTCTACCGCATTTTTTCCATGTAGTTGTTTAACTGTAAATGGACCTATAAATGGTGGTTTAAGCTTTCTACTTCCTCCTAAATTGTTGAAGTTAATTGTAGATAACAGAACTTTATCTCCTATCTGAAATTCAGGTTCTTTCTGACTTTTGTCCCACCTGGTTTTATTATATTCTACAGCTTCTTCTACACATCTTTTAGCGTGCTGATGCGTAGAATCTAAAATCTTTTTAAAGTCTAGTGCAGTAGGATGTATATGTGGCAATTTATCATTTAGAGTATCTTTAGGCATACGTGGTATCCATCCTCTTTCCAGAACATAGGGAGCTTCCTTTGTAGAAGAATGTTTACTACTGTTGTACGCAATTTCCAGAGGAGGTAATAAGCTAACCCACTCATGAGTATATCCATCATGGTTCTTAAAGTCAACTCCAAATGAGAAAAATCTGCATAACATATCTTCCAGAGTTTGTATCATCCTCTCAGCTAAGCCATCAGTTTGGGGGTGATATGAAGTGGAAAATGCCAGTTTAGTACCAAGAATATCATGTAAGTTCCTCCAGAATTCAGACGTAAATTTGGGGTCTCTATCACTGATGATAATTTTAGGTATCCCAACATCAGCCATAATTCTGTTCCAAAATAGCAGAGCTACTTCCATTGCAGTATCTTCTTTATTATTAGGTATGAATCTAGCCCTTTTTGAGAATCTATCTACTACTACTAATACTGAGTTATAGGAATAAGAACCTCCTGGGGGTAGGCTAGTCACAAAATCCATATTAAGTATCTCCCATTTTTTGGTACGTTCAGCTATTTTCTGGAGAAGTCCAAATATTTTTCCTGTCTGTTTATTTCCTTTCTGGCACGTATCACAGGATTGGATATATTTATGGACTTGTTCTTTCCAGTTAATCCACCATGCAGTATACTTGATTCTCTCTACAGTTCTTTCTTCAGAAAAGTGCCCAGAGTTGATATTATCATGGCATTCTTTCAAGATGTCATTAATTTGGGATGGGTCACTTAAAACAAGCACACTAGAGTGTCTATTTCTAAAATATAGCAAGCCTTCTAGTAAAGTGAATTTTCCTAGTTTATACTGTTTGGATAATTCCTCTGGTAAGCTAGCTATTAATTCAGGTGAACTGTTCTCATTCCTTAGTATCTCCACTAATTTTAAAAGCTCACTATTGTTATCATAACTCTTTTGTAATAATTCATAGAAAGCTTTATCTAAATCACATGCATGTATTCCTAGTATAGGAAATATGTCTTCATCTTCAGGTTCATATGCTGGGTTATCTGGGTTATTTGGTAAAGCCCATCTACTCAATCCGTCAGCATTTTTGTGTTTGGCTCCTGCTTTATGAATAATAGTCATATGTCCTCTATATTGTTGTATTGCAATTTGCCACCTAAGCATATGTCTGTTTGGAGTTTTCATATTCATCAGAGTTCTTACAGCTGTGCAATCTGTTACAACAAGAAAATTGGTACCTTCTAAGTAATAGTGTAATTCTTCCAATGCCCAAACAAGAGCTAAGCACTCCATTTGGCTAGCACCATACTTTTTCTCCGTACTTTTGATTTGTCTGGATATAAAGAGAATAGGTTTCTCAGTAGGTTTATCCTCAATTATAAATTCTTGATGTAATGCTGCTCCTAATCCATCCAGACATGCATCAATATATAATAGAAATGGTTTGTTATAATCAGGTTGGGCTAGTACTGGGGCAGTTGTAAGGAGTCTTTTTAATTCCTCATAACTTTGTACTCTATCATAGGTCATCTCAAATATGGTATTGTGGTTTCAGAGAGCATATAAATCTTTACTGATATTGGGAAAATTGGGAACATGTTGGCGGTAGTAACTACAGAAACCTAAGAATGAAATTATTTCAGTTCTATTCTGGGGCATTGATTTCATTAAAACTGCAGCTTACGTCCCATTCCGGTGTCTCCCTTGTTTTCCTGTTGAATTGGTCTTTCATTGTTGCTTGCGCCTCTTCCAAGCAGTACTTGAGTTCAGCTTGAACCTCCCCAAGGTGGCGGAGTCGGTCTTCCACTGCGGGAATGCATTGTTCTGTAGAGGGGGTTCCGCTGTATGCCAGGTTGAATCCGTAGTTGGCTTTGAATGGGGAAACTCCTGTTGATGTGTGGTTATTATTTTTGTAAGCAAATTTGGCCATGGGGAGGAGTGGGGCCAAATTGTTTTTTTGGTAGCAAACAAAGTGCTGCAGGTATTGCTCGACCGCCTTGTTGGCTATTTCGGATTGTCCATCTGTTCTTGGGTGGTACACTGTGGAGGGTTGCAGTCTAATTCCCAGGCGGGAGCTCAATTTGCGTGTGATTTGGGAGATAAAGATACTTCCCCGGTCTGAGACAATTGATGCAGTTTCCATACATGTTCCGCCATCAGTTCCGCTAGTTTCTCCGCATTCATGGTTTTCCTGCATGGGATGAAGTGCACCATCTTGGTCAGTCGGTCTACTACTGTCAATATACTGTCAGTTGAGAGGGATTCTGGGAGATCAGTGATTAAATCATAGCTAATGTCTGTCCACGGGCCTGCGGGGATTGGGAGGGGTTCTAAGGTTCCAAATGGCCGTTGGATGCTAGATTTGACTCTTTGGCAGGAATCGCAGCCGTCCACTTACTGGTTGACAAATCTCTTCATCCCATTCCACACAAAACTCCTGCGTACCAATGCCAGCGTGCGGGATCTGCCTGGGTGGCCTGCGGACTTTGTGTCGTGTCTACTTTTGAGGATTGTTGCCCGCAATGCCGTGTCCACTGGTACTACTATCCGTCCCTTGTTGTAGAGTACCCCCTCTGCTGCTGCGTACCTGGTGTGATTTCCTGATGGCTTCTGCAACAGCTTAATCCAATTGGTCAATTTTGGGTCAAGCGGGGTCAGTTCTCTAATCTTGGAAATGATCTCAGGGTCAGATAAGGCTAGGTTGTCATGTCCTGCGTCCCCCAAATCAGTCCCCATAACGTTGACTTCAAACCAATCTTCTCCATCATCCATTTCAATTGATTCATCCAAAAACCAGCTGTCTAGTTCCGCACATTCTGCAACCTCCTCAAACATCCGCTCTGTGATGTTACCTGGTTTCAAAAAGTTGACCAAAAGTCAGCTTTTCTCCCGGTGCTGGGGCAAGGTCCGGTCTGCGGGATAGGGCATCTGGTTTTGTTGATAGGTGTCCTGGTCGGAATATGATGTCGAAGTCGAAACATCCCATGGTCTCTGCCCATCTTGCCTGTCTTCTGGTGAGTTGTTTGGTTGTCATGAAGCTTTCCAGTTTACGGTGATTGGTGTACACAATTTCTGTCAGGCGGTGCGGGTTCCCCTCTAGGTATTGTCGCCACTCTTTGAAGGCAGCCACAATAGCTAGTAACTCCTTGTCAAAGATCTCATAGTTGTGTTCCGCTTGTACTAAGGATTGGGATAGGTATGCTACGGGGTGAAGTTCTTGCTCCTTTGCGCAAACTTGGGACAGTACTGCACCAGTGCAAAGTCAGAGCAATCACATTCAAGGATAAATGGCTTGTACGGGTCTGCAATTTTCAGGATCGGGGCGGATGTGAAGGCGGCTTTGAGGGCTTCAAATGCAGAGTTGCACTTGGTGTCCCACACAAAGGGGGTTTCTACTCTTTTCAGGTTGTGGAGCGGTCTGGTCTTTCCAGAGAAATGGTCGATGAATCGGCGGTAAAAGTTAGCAAATCCGATGAATTGCTGAAGTTTGGTCACATTCTTTGGTGCGGGCCAGTCGGTTACTGCTTGTACCTTTGCGGGGTCCATTCTGATCCGGTTGAATGATATCAATAGTCCTAGGTATTCTACTTCCGGCCTTGTAAACTCACACTTTTCGGGTTTCAGCCACAATTGGTGCTTGCTCAATGTGTCCAGTATACTGCCCACTGCTTCCGCATGGTCCAATATTTTCTGTGTGTAGATCATGATGTCGTCTAGGTATGCGGCGGTTTCCTTCCCAATCCGTCCGAGGAGGATGTCTTGCATGAAGTATTGGAAGTATCCCGGCGCTCCCTTGGGTCCAAATGGCATGGTAAGCGGTTCAAATTGTCCTGCCCAGCAGATGAAAGCCAGCTTATCTTTGTTGCCTTCCGCAACTTGGAGGTTCCCATATGCGTTGCAGAGGTCCAGATTTGTAAATGTGTCCACATCCAAAAGGCTGTCAACTAATTCCATTGTCAGTGGTAGCGGGTACTTGTTCTTCACCGTTACTGCTTTGAGTCTCCGGTAGTCAAAACAGGGCCGCAGGTTTCCGTCCTTCTTCCCAGTGAATAGGACCGGTGCGGCCCAAGGGGATGTGGTCCGCCAAATGGTCCCGTTTTTCAGTCCTTTGTCAATCATAACGTCAAGTGCCTGGTTCTCTGCCGGAGATAGCAGGATAATTCTACCGGCCTGTGGGGTGGCATCTGGGATCAGGTCCACGCGGAAATCATACTTTCTCCGCGGGGGAAGCCTCATGGCGCTCAATTTCCGGAACATGTCAAGGTATTGGTGGTAGCACCAAGGTACCAATTGTTCCGTAGTCTGTACCGCAGTTGTGGTTTGTTCTTTTGCTGCCAATTGGGCCAATGTTGACCATGATGTTTTGGCCGTATTGATCACTGCTGGGGTATGTGCTAGAGGGGGAAGAGGCTCGCCAGCTGTTTCGGGAATCAAATGCAGGGAAGATGTATCAGACTCACATTGCGGGGGTGTTATTGTGCTATAAGCACACACCCCCTTGTCACTAATCCTAGCTTTCCCCAAGGGCCTGTAGACAGTTTGCGGGGATGTTGGCGGAGATGACAATACTGCCTTGGCAGTAGCAATAATTTCATTGGTTAAATGATCAAAGCGTCGGGTCTTGGGGTTCTGTGCGGGGATTGGGAGTCTATTTACAAAGTGTACAAGCTTGCCAGCTGTTTCGGGAAGTAAGGTATGGGGTGGGGGTTTGTCAAACTCAGATTGCGGGGGCGTCATGGTGCTGTAAGCACACACCCCCTCTTCACTCATCCTAGCTTTCCCCATGGGCCTGTGGACCATTTGCGGGGATGATGGCGGAGAGGACGATACTGCTTTGGCAGTAACACAACTTTCATGGGATACGGTTTCATTGGGTACATGTTTGGGATGTCAGGTCTCAGGGTTCTGTGTGGGGTTCGGCAGGCTATCTACAGGGTGTACAAGCTTGCCAGCCGTTTTGGGAGAAATGGTAAAAATTGGGATATTGAACTCACATTGCGGGGCGTTATTGTGTTCAAAACACACACACCCTCGTCTATTTTCCTAGCTTTCCCCGGTTTGCCAGTTGGGTTTTTTTTTGGAATAGACAAAGCCGCCAAAGCGGCTGCAATGTCGGGGGTCCATAGGGTACGGCTTGTCCAATTGATTTTCTGTCCGTACCGGAAGATCCAGGGCATTCCTAGGATCCCATAATACAAGTCTTTCAGTCTTTTAATGATGAATCGGGATGGGCGGGGTTCATTGTTCAGGATTAGGTCAATCTCATGGGTCGCTCTGCTTGCGGACCCGTCAAATCCAAAGACGGTCTGTTTTGAGGCCAACTCTGCCTCAAGCAGTCCCCATCGGGATGGGTATGACTCACTCAAAAAGTTGCGGGCTGCTCCGGAGTCAATGAGGAATAATAGGGAGGGGTGGGTGTGGCTCTGGAAGTTGTGATGGTGCATGAAAGGAAACATCGGGGATCAATTTCATTTACATGTAATGTCTGACTAGCACCAATACTACATGACAACTCCACTACACTTGGGAAAGGCACAACCTTCATTCCCAAGCATCTCCATTTTTTGACTTGTCAGCCCGTCCCTTTCTGGTCTTATCCGCCTGTCCTTCCGCTCTAAATGTCGCCAATTCATTGGCTAGCTGTTGGACCTGGCCTTTGAGTGCGGAGACTGAGGTGGGCGTCCGTCCTTTCCCCTTCTTTTTTGGAAACTCCCGGGAAATATGTCCACGCGTCCTGCAGCAGAAGCAAATGCCCTCCCGCATCATGCGGACCTTCTCGTCGTCGGACAGTCAGCCGGTGATCACAGATGTGTCCATGGCGTCGGGGTCTGGCTGGGTCTTTGCCAATCCAGTGGTTGCCTCTGCCCCGTGCAACTCAGAGTTGAGCTCCATGGCCAGGCTCGCTGCCTCGTTGACGGTAGCAAATGTAGTCCGGGCCAATACCAGTGCAGTCCGAATGTCCCGTTTTAGGCCCTGTCGGTATTGGCTGATGAGGGTCGGGACCTCCCATCCGGTGGTGGTGGCGTGGGTGAGGAATGCATGGGTGTAGTCGGCCACTTTCCTTGTCTTTCCTAGCGCTCGTAACGCACGTTCCGCCTTTCCTTTCTTCTCGGAGTCAATATACATTGCTCCAAAGTCTTTTGTCCACCCGGCGTACGAGAAGTCCGCTCCTTCCGTGACTAGGTCAATGTACGGGGAGTACCACAAGGCGGCGGGTCTGGTAAGGTAGGAAGCGGCAAACACCAGCTTTGTCCTGTTGTCTGGGAACATGGAGCTGTTGACAGAGGTGTAAATCGCCACTTGTCGGGCAAAAGTTTCTGCTTTCGTCCCGCGCTCACCATCAAACTTGTTGGGACATGCAATCTTTGGTCTGCAGAGCGGGGTGGGGATAGTTGTTTGGGATGGTTGGTCGTGTTGTGCTTTGGCTGCTTTTTGGCGGGATCGTTCATTTTCTCCTTCTTGAGTCATCTCCTCAAGCTGTTGTTGGAGTTGCTCCACGTCATCCATCTTTTGGGCGCGGATGAGGTTGGGGTTTCTTGGGTTATCTGTTTGTCAGGTTTGTTTGGGTTTCTTGCCTTTGTCTCCGTAGTGTTAGATCCTGCAATATGTTATGGTCTGATCTGGGGAGAGGAAGGCACTGGGGTCTGGGGTTTCGGGGGTTTCGGGATCCTATAATGTAGATTGCAGGATGAGGAGGGGATGTGGATCCTCGTCCTGACAGACTATATAGTGGCCTGTATGTGACATGAACATGATAGGCTATTTACATGTGGTGCGGGCTCTGGCGCAGGCGGTGTCATGACTCAGCATTTCCAATCAAACTGAACTACGCTCCTTAACCAAAAGGCTATGAAACTGGCTGAATGACCAGTTCATATTGGAAATTTGTAGTGTCATATACCACCGTATGACAGTACCCCCGGGGTTAAGGGCACTTCGTCTCGAATGTGCTATGGCTGGTGGCACCAACCCATGTCAACACTCATGGAGCCATATTCAGACACACTCTTGACGCTACAAGGAACCACCAAGACTGCGGGGAAACTTCCCTCGAAGATAGAGATGCTTCGAACCTCGAATTTCGAAGCAGCTTCGAAGTTATCTTTGAACTTCGAAGAAGTGAAGCTCAAAGATAACTACAATCTTGCTACCAACGGGTGGAAACCCTCAACAATGGTCACAGGCTAGAGATGTCCTGATCGCGCATTGAACCCGTGGCAGGGTTAGCCAGTTTACTGTCATGACTCAGCATTTCCAATCAAACTGAACTACGCTCCTTAACCAAAAGGCTATGAAACTGGCTGAATGACCAGTTCATATTGGAAATTTGTAGTGTCATATACCACCGTATGACAGGCGGGCCCGCAATACAGCTCATGACACCGACAAAGACCTGAATCACTTTCTCTCCCTGAAAATTACTCGGGACAACAAGACTAAGGCTGTACCCCATATGGCACCACCTGGGTGGGGGCGTTGATAAACGCACGCCAACGGCGCACGCCAACGCCAACCCGCACACCAATTTTTGTTGGCGTGCGGGGCCAACACGCCATTTTTTTTTGGCGTGTAGGGTCTACACGCCAAAAAGACAAGGGCGTGTGGGTCTCACACGCCCTTTTTTTTTGGCGTGTAGACCCTACACGCCAAAAAAAAATGGCGTGTTGGCCCCGCACGCCAACAAAAATTGGCGTGCGGGTTGGCGTTGGCGTGCGTTTATCAACGCCCCCTGGGTGGTCCCCCCCGGGTGGAGGTGGTTGGGATGGCTTCTTGATACCACCTGTACCACCCGGGTGGTTATGACTTATGGTGATGCGGTAGGTAACAAGTTACAACTCACGTTAGACTCAATATTTTTTTAGTTCACATCATCATTCAGCTGTTATATATATATAGAAGAGTATTTACAATTTTACTGATAGTATTTAGATCAATCATCAGACAGTTTTTTTTTTTCTTATTTTTTTTTTTACAATGAAGTAATAAGAAGGGAAAATGAGAATGAAAACAATGTTTTTCTTATTGTATGATTTAGTAATAAGAAGAGAAAATGAAAATGAATCAATTAGAAATGAGATTTTCATGTCTCTGCCACTCCTTAAGACACAGAAGCTCCTCAACGCTCTTTGGCTTGAATGACAAGAGATAATGCGGCTACCCTTGGAAAAGACTTGTTCCAATGCTGCACTTGTGGCTGGAATACTAAGAAAGTACCAGGCCATGTTGGATAGGATGGGGAAATTCTTGCTTCTGTTTGACCAAAATTGGAGGGTCTCTGAGCCCTTGCGTTCAAGATCTTCTTTCAAGTAACAACTAATTTCCAATTGAACCTGGGGCAGCTCGTCCAGATCCTCGGGAGATTCATACAGTTCAGATGAGAAAAGAGATGGATTTGGTGTATTCAGTGAAGATTGTATTGTGTTTATCGCTTGAGTTGGAGGCTGAACTAGAATATGGCTGTCTTGATACTTCTGCTCAAAGCCACTGGCAATTGTCTGAAACATTTTCATGATGTGATTGACTGGTGAGTTGTAATATTCAATAATAAAAGCCTCATTATTCTTCCAGAATGAGTTTTTAAACAAGGGATCAAGTATCATTGCACAGATGTATTGTCAGCTTGCTACTAGTTCAGAGACAACCTGACTAGAACAAAATAAACATAATATAAAAATATATAGTATTAATCATTCAAAAAAGAGTAATAAATGAATAAAAATAAGATAAAGCAACATAAAAAAGTAATATGTAAATAATAAATACATTATTACATAGTAAATTAATAATAAATAAACAAATACAATCTTAAGTATAAAACAATGAATATGTTAATAAATAATAAGATAAATGGAAATATTATGTCATAATCTGAAAGAGCGTGTAAAATAACCTAGGGTACTTCGGCCAAAGTACCCCAGATAACTTAAAACTTCTAGTAGTAAAACAACTTGAAAGAATATTACCACTAAAGCGCTGAAATAATTATTATACATTAAAATACAGAATCAAAACCATAAATATATGTACAAAACCACGAAACAACGATGTATTTAAATAAAAACCTAATAAAATAAATACATATAACATTAATAATATAAGTATATAATACTAGTAATATACTATAGTATCTATTTATTTATTTATTTTATTACATACTAGGTACACTAAGGATGATTCATAGGGACAAAGACCACGAACAAGAGTAAGTAAATAACATCAGAACCTTCTGAAAATAATAATTGAACAACTGTTCAAAATAAATGTATTACATCCTTAGTGGGAAATTATTGATTGAAAGATCTCTGCAGTCATGCATTCCCAAAGAGCCTGCATGAAAGGGATCAAACAAGAAGCTCTTGAAGCGCCCACAGAACAAACAAATACATTTATTTCACATTGTACACAATACAAAACAATTAAACTCTGACAAATGTGATCAACAGGTACATGTGACATTTAGTCAATACATTTTGACATATAATTAAAACATTTGATCAAGAAATCTAAAAAACCTTGTCAGAGGTTCAGAAGCGCCTCAAGATGCCAGCAAAAGAGCTTAGACAGGCTGTACCCATAGTAGACAGCCTGTACATATGGAAATTTGATTAAACAACTACATACATTTATATTAAATCTTAACCCCTTCGTTTTAAATTTTCCCATAGCCAAAAATACATCCTGTGTTTCGCCATCAGGGCTCCAGAAAGGCATTTAAGGAGCCCATGTTCCCCCTGTATTTTGGATCCTCATGCTTTAATATATATACTACAACCTTTACCCACTTACATAGCTTTACAATTGTTATTCTGTCTGGTAAGGTCATAGTATTTGTTCTTTAGCCCCTTCTTAATCTCTTGAAATTGCCCAGTGTCCATCCAGCTCTTCCAACACCCTTTCCAAGCGCTTTCAACTGCCCAATTTCCCCCTGGAAGAACCTCAAGTCTGTAAAGGGAATTTATTACTAGTAAGTAGATAAACCTTTCTCTCGAGATTCTCCCCCCATCTTTTATCTGGGATTTAAACCACCCCTGTTTACAGGCCCCAGTGTGTTCAGGTACTTAAATCCTCTGCTTGCCAGATACCTTTGAGGGATTCAACCACCCCTGATTTACCAGGCCCCTCTTATTTTTAATTATATTAAATACATTCAATATAATTAATTATATCTTCTTATAAAATTCCCACATTCCACATGTCCTTTTTGGAATTACCCCTCTTATATTTTATCCCAGAGCTTTCTGCTCTTTACCATCTATTTTTGCACCCTGTGTAGCTAGAAGGAATACTCCTTGGCATCACAGAGGCTGAAAATTGGGGGTCTGGCCAGGAAATTTCTGGAATTTATTTCTGAAATAAAAAATCCGCATTTTTCTTAAACAACAAATCTTACAAAAAATACATATCTCTATTTTTTTCATCATCTCTTAAAAAAAACCCCCATAAAAATCCATTCCATAAAAACCTGACCAAAAATTCTGTTTTGTTTGAATTTTTTGGATTATTAGGGGGTATCAAATATGACGAAATCCACCATTAAAACCCGTTGATTAGAAATTTCCAAATCCACAATTTCTAATCAACGGGTTTTCAAAAAGGGGTAGCTAAAAACCGAACGGATTTTGAAAATGAAAAACCCTGGTTTTCCATCCAAATCCTTCATTTCCAAAATAACCCAATTAAATCACATCTCTCATCAGCTCACGCTGCACCGTTCAATCCATTTCCTCTTGTCAAACCAAGCAAACATCACACCTCACCTCAACCAATCATGCGACAAGCACCCTCTCAACACAAGCAACCATTTCAAGCGGCCAACTCTGCTGCAACAGTATTGATTTTTGACTCAGATAACGAAGACTCAGGTCTTGAAGATTTCTACCGTTATTGTCGATCAAAACTCCACAAACGATACCTCAATGCCAGAGGCACCACTACACGATTCCATCCTCGATATGACCTCTCAATCATTCAAGAACTTCCTCAATCATGCTTCCTCCAGCTTTTTCGAATGTCGTTCCCATGTTTCCTCAATCTTCTTCAACTGATTGAGTCAAATCCAATCTTTCACAACTCCTCTCAGAATCCTCAACAAGACCCAATTGCTATGTGCCGTCTTGGATCAAACGGAAACGGTGCTGCGGTTTTCAGACTCAAGAATCTCTTCCAAGTTGGCTATGGAACAATCAACCTTTACACATGTCGGGTGATCAAGATTCTTTATCAAATGCGCTCGCACTTGGTATCATGGCTGACTCAAGAAGAACGTATGGAATCATCTCAGGTCATGCAAGATGAAGGCTTTGGATGTGTTGGCTTTGTTGATGGAACAACCATTCCACTGAGTCAAAAGCCTCCGGTGGACGGTAACCACTACTGGGATTGAAAAAAACGGTTGGATTGTTTGCATTGGTTCCACTATTTTACCAATTCTGAGCTGATGTGTTGTTTTCTTTCAAAACAGTTACTCTATTTCGGTCACTCTTGTTTGTGACATAAACAAAAAGTTCATATCGTACCTTGCAGGCTACCCAGGATCCTGTCACGATTGTTATGTCTTCTCTAATATGAAGCTTGCTCAAAATCCAGAACGATTCTTTGACCAACACCAATTCCTCCTGGCCGACTCTGCTTATTCAAGTGATCAACATACTGTTCCAGCCTACAAAGGGTCTGATTTGCTTATACCAACGGTGGGCCCGCTAGCTAACAATGTGTAGCGTAGCGTTTTAGCTTTTTTCGCTACGCTAACACAAAGTTACTGTTAGCGGTTTTTTTTCAGCTAACGCTACAACAAGTTTGTCAAAAAAAAAAATAGCCAAGCGACTCAAAAAAAAAAAGAGTACGAATTGGTTAATTTGTAGCGGTGTTATGCCGCTACGCTAACGGTAGCGCTTTGTCAGCTACGCTAACTGTTAGCGTAGCGCTCTTTTCAGCTACGCTAATTTGCCGCCCTGATCAGTTGCTAACTGTTAGCATAGTGCCCTGTTGCGGTGAGCTACCTGTTAGCTTAGCACTACACTAACTGATTTAGTGCATACTTGCAAATAGCAATCATGTCTTTTATTGAGGATTTGATGCTTTTAAATCAGTATCTCAATGACTCTGAGATGAAATAAGGATTCAACAATATTGTCCCGAGATCATCACTTCACATCAAAGGCATTTCAATAAAAGTAAAATAGACATCAACATAAGGACATGATCCTAAATTTTGAGGCAAATGAAGTTTATTTTATTGTTATAAAAACAGGGGGGGATGCAAATGGAAGCTCAGAAAGCCACAGTGGATTGTGTATTTTATGAGCCAAAAGCCACATAAAAGCAATTTTTTGTTTTGGAAAAAAAAAAAAAAAAAAAAAAAAAAAAAAAAAAAAAAAAAAAAAAAAAAGAAAAAGAAAAAACGAGATTAAAAATGGATGAATCCTGTTTTGATTGCACTTGCTCAGAAGGAGTTAAAGCAGTGATTGGTTTACAAGTGAAACTTGTGCAAGTACAGGATCCTAATTGAGCAGAGTGAACCAGAAGCACTCCCGCTAGCCCATGCCCCTCATTGGTGAGTACAATTTGTGATGAGGTTGACACCAATTAGGTATTTTGCACTCACTTTTAATATAGAAATATGTCTTGGGTAAAAGCTTGTCCACTCTGCTCAATCTACTTGCACAAGTAAAGCAATCAAAAATCTGTACTTGGATTACGTACTTGAGGACTGTTACGCATCTATTTTTAATCTCTAAGTTTTTTCTTTTCTTTTTTTTTTTTTTTTTTTTTTTTTTTTGTCATTTTTTTTTTTTTTTTTTCAAAAAAAAATTGTTTTTCCATGTGGCTTTTGGCTCATAAAAAACACAATCCACTGTGGCTTTCTGAGCTGTCCATTTGGCCATCCCCCCCTGTTAACTATAAAATAAACTTCATTTGGCCTCAAAATTTAGGATCACTTATGTTGATGTCTATTTTACTTTTATTGAAATGCCTTTGATGTGAAGTGATGGATCTCGGGACAGGTCCTTATTTTAATCATCAGAATTGAGATACTGATTTAATAGCATCAACATTCACCTTTTATTTGCCCAACCACCTTATTGGTAAAATAAACCAATATGTAATCCACCAAGAAAATTCTTTTCTGCACTTTTCTGGATCTAAAATATTTGAATTCAAACACAAGAAAGAAGACGGATTTCTCTTCTAAGAGCTTTCTGACTAAACACAGCTTTTATACTGCTAACTTGTGAAACTAACAGTTTGATTTGAGCATAGTGTAATGGGAGAAACTTCAGCCAACAGCTAACATCTAGCAGGAAACATATCAGCTAACAGCTGCGGGAAAATATCAGCTAACAGCTAACATTTAGCGTAGTGTAGCTTGCCGCTACGCTACTGAGAACTTGCTGTTAGCGCCAGAAAAATTACGCTACTTGCTAGCGGTGAATTTTCCCCGCTAACGCTACAAAAAAATGGACAGACGCTAACTGTTATGTAGCGGAGTGTTCTAACGCTACAAATTTTGTGGGAAAAAAAAACACCGCTCTCACTCTTGAATGCGGCCCACTGTTGCTTATATAAAATCAATAAAGCCCAATCAAGAGTACGAATTGAACATGCCATCGGTATTCTAAAGGGACAATAGTTTGCGAGAAATTTGATCACTTCGTGAGATGATGTGGATCATGCATTGTTCTGCATAATCTTCTAGCCGACCTCAAGAATAGTGGCATGTTTACAATGAGGAGGAACCAGAAGCAGCCCTGCCCTTTTGGAAAATGTTGAATCTAGTAACGATTGCTGTTACGCCCCATAACGTAACTCTTCAACTAAGGTGAATAATTCAACATTCACTTGCACAAAAATACACTTTCAGGACTCTTGCTTTTGATTTGGTTTCCTTGCAGTGCCAATTTTTCTTGATTGCTCTGCTTCATTACAGATATTTGTTCTCTTCTCATCTTGAATGCCAATAAAATCAATAAAGTTTTTACACTTATATGTTGGATCAAAATATGTTTTCTTGCCTAAGTAAGCACATCTCTACAGGACAAAACCACCCACCGGTTGCTTCTTCCACTAGCTCAATTTGTTTCAATGTTGCAATTGTGCACGATACACTGTCATGGTAACATTTCCTCTGATTTTTCAATTCATCTTTTTACATTTCACGCTGTTTATTCATTAAACAATCATCAGGAAAAACTTGGCTTGCTCATGTACTTTGTGGCTGAAAAAGGTAAGCCAATTAACCCATCATCCCTCCTCTTTGGTGCTCAGATAATTTGCTGACATACATGCTGTTTATCAATCCCTTCCACAAAGGTGAGCGTGATCACTATTTTTTTTATTATCTTGACTGTCTTTGGCTGATGCCATGCTGACTTTTTTATTTTTCCCTCCTTGAAAGAATATCTTTGGCAGGACGTTTGCCAACGTTCTTGGCAACAACAGATGCTCAGGAACAATTAAACGACGGCCCAATTCAATTGGATCAGGCCAAGCCACTTTGTTGTAGTTTCATTTGGGCCAAGCCACAGGAGATGGCTGAAACAGCCCAGACGGTTTGGCAGGCTGATTTGGACCTGCCAAAGGTTGTCTGCAACTCTTCCATTATCCAATCATTGAATCATTCTGCTAATTTTATATCGTTTGCTCTCCTCTCCTCAGATTCTAACTAGGCTGCTTCTGAACATAACATCGCCGAGGACTGCTGCTCAGGATAACTACGAAGGCGAGCAACGCTGCTGCTGAGGATCACATCGCCGAGCGACACTGCGGATCTTCACATTGCCGAGCTTCACTAACAAGGAGGACTACCACCAGCTGAGATTTACATCCCCAAGCGACGCTGCTGAGCTACCAAAAACTGGACTGCTGCTGCCCTTCACACCGCCGAGGGACACTGCTGAGGATAACAACCAAGGAGAACAACCAGCTGCTGAGCTTGACATCGCCGAGCGACGCTGCTGAGTAGGTCTACCAACTACTTTCACATCGCCGAGCTTCACTATCGAGGATGACTACCACCAGCTGAGCTTTACATCCCTGAGCGACGCCGCTGAGCTACCTAACACCTGACTGCTGCTGTGCTTCACACCGCCGAGGGACGCTGCTGAGCATTGCCGAGCTTCACTATCGAGGATAACTACCACCAGCTGATCTTTACATCCCTGAGCGACGCCGCTGAGCTACCTAACACCCCACTGCTGCTGTGCTTCACACCGCCGAGGGACGCTGCTGAGGAGAACGACCAAGGAGAACGGCCAGCTGCTGAGCTTGACATTGCCGAGCGACGCTGCTTAGTAGGTCTACCGACTACTTTCACATCGCCGAGCTTCACTAACAAGGAGGACTACCACCAGCTGAGCTTTACATCCCCAAGCGAAGCTGCTGAGCTACCAAACACTGGACTGCTGCTGCCCTTCACACCGCCAAAGGACGCTGCTGAGGAGAACTACCAACTACTGGAATCCTGCTGGGCTTCACATCGCCGAGCAACCCTGCTGAGGAGAACTACCACCGACTGCACTGCAGCTGAGCTTCACATCGCCAAGCGACGCTGCTGAGGAGCACTACCAGCTGCTGAGGTTCACATCGCCGCGCGACACTGCTGAGGAGAACTACCAACAAGCAACGCCGCTGAGGATCACATCGCCGAGGACGGCTGCTGAGGATCACTGATCACTTAATCCATCTAAAACCAATCTGACTCTAACTATGACCGCATTCGTGAACAACATCTCAGTCAGTCCCTTTGTAAGTGGGGCTGCAAAAAGAACTCAAGAGGGAAAAATAAGGAATGCAGAGCTTGGGTAACCGCTTTATTCCTCTCTTCCAACTGAGCCACCTGTGTATTGCTGATTTATTCTTTCTTGTATCTTTTTTTTCTTTTTGGATCACACAGCATGGAAGTTACACAACTGGAATCAGTGACGGAGGAGCTCAGAGTGGAACTGGAAGAACCTCCACAGAAAACCATTGAACTCAAAGAACAACTGCCCACCCCCTCCCCAATCCAAGCTGATGTGCCGCTGACTGTTCAAAGATCAAGTACGAACTGTAACATCCATTGGCGATGTGCTATTCCTCTTGATCTAGAACAGTCACAGCACATTAGTGAGGAGCAAGGAGGGGATGATTCTTGCCACCAAGACCCGCCGTCACCATGCTTGCCCACCCCCTCCCCAATCCAAGCTGATGTGCCGCTGTGGAACTACTCAAGGGACTGAATAGAGCTTGGAAGGGATATGTATAACTACACTAGTACTAATGTAGGTTATGACAAAGGTGCTGATATAAGAGCTGCCTTCCTGACTAATGCTTAAGGGGATGAGTGTAACACTAAGAATAAAATAAAAGGTGTGGCATAATTTATATCTACTCTTAGAAGACTAATACTAATGTGCTTGTTTACTACACACACCAGGTGAGAGGAATGGATGAAGGGGGGATGAGTTGTATAAAGTATATGTAATATAAGGGTTTGTAGCTTTGGAGTCAAGGTGGGTCAAGAAAGAGAGAGGGGCAATCTTCTTATATTGAATCTGAACTGATATTTATATTGATATATTTTATAAGGGTGATGGTAACTCTACTAGGTATGTATACTAATTTATGGGATCTGTAATGTTGGTATATGTAGGGGGTAACTTAGTAAGTCTGGGAGTCCATAAGGGAACAAAAGGGAGGAACATGAGTCCTTATATATGTGGGAAAGAAGATGAGCCATCAGGCTGGAGAAAGGAAACAAACAAGGCTATGACATGTAGCTGGTGGGAAAGGAAAATATGACAGATGAGTAGAAAAGAAAGTGACACATATGAAATGGTTTTGACAGTGACAGATGAGTAGTGGAAAGGTAGAGTTTATGTATATATGTAATATGTTATGTAGTATATATTATATGTATTATGTATCTTGGTTGTGAAATATATCTAATTATAATATGTACTGTATTCTATACCTTGCTTTATACTGTAACTTGCTGTATTATTCTGAGTTTGCCTGTAACTCTTGAACCATGAGGAAATTGAGGGTAGTTGTAGTGAGTGACTAGGGTTAAAATGGGGTGTAGAATCTGATAATGTAATAATAATGATGAATATATATAAGGTTTGGGATTTATATGTGTATATATGTAAGTATTTGAGTTTTATAAGTAAATAATAGTTATTAAAATATGGTAATGAAGTGGAATGGATCACCACATCCTCCCTTAACTTATTGTCTGACCCCAGACAATGCAGCCAGAGAAAAAGGCTGGAAAGAAAAAAAGTGATCCATGGAAGTCCAGAGTATTCCTGTCCAAGGTCCAAGTAATCCAATCCAGTATAAGTCCAAGCCAGTGTCCAGTATGAGCCAATCCAGTATAATTTGATCCAAAGTCCAGTGTCCATAGTATCCAGTATCCATGTATCCATTATCCATAGTATTAATCTTCATGTAAAATATATATTATAGTCTTTAAAGTGGTTGAAAATCCTACTAGTATGCCATCTTGCTGAAATATGTTATTCATGTATTAGTTTCTTTGATATTGATATTAATTTAATTATAATCTAGTTTCATTATTTATTAGAACCAAATACTAAGCCATCATCTGGGCTTGTACCTCTAATAAATTTTCATTCTAGCAATCTTACTTTGTTTATTTATTCTTGAAATCCTTGGAAACTAATAGATGTTTACTGATAACTCTTGAGATGGTGATGTAGTGGGAGAAGCAATTCTTCTTAGTCTGGTTTTATATATCTTATAATCTGAGTTAATCCTTAGGCCTTTGGGTATTGGTGCTGATTTGACTATGTCCTTTGGGGTATGGTAAAGTATCCTGAAGTTGGTTTTTTTTTAGTGGCCATTGGTTTCTGATTTAGTTGGATGCAATTTTAAGTGGGTGAATGGTGGAAACTGAGAGACTGCTTGATGGTTGTTGATGGGTTGGAATGAATAAAAGATATGTAGACTGTGTGATTTGATGATGAGTGTGGAATGTGTAGAAAATATGTAGAGTTTGTGTGATTTGATGATGAGTGTGGAATGTGTAAAAAATATGTAGAGTTTGTTGGGATGATGAAATGAGGTGGAGTGGTATGATGATGATGAGGTGGAGTGTGTAGGAAATATGTGATGATGAGATGGAATGTGTAGAAAATATGTGATGATGAGATGGAATGTGTAGAAACTATGTGATGATGAGATGGAATGTGTAGAAATTATGTGAAAGGGTGATTTTTTTTTTTTTGATGAATTTTATTTGATGTCTGGTGGTTTAAGAATCAGGTCAGGAGGGACAGAAAAAAAATTAAAAAATTCCTGGTGATTTTCCCTTTGGTAGTGCAGTGCTCCTCCCCCAACTTATTGTCTGTCCCCAGACAATGGAGGGAAAATAATCTTGAGAAACTGACAGGATGGATGATGAAATGATGATGATCAGCAGTAATGAGTAGAAGAGATCCTGGGAAAGAGGTGATGAAAATAGAAGGTTTTGTGGGATAAATGTAGTGTTGATGTATTTGTATTATGTTTTATTGGTTTTATTACTAAATTAATTTTAAAGTATTATATGATTTGATTTTTATTATTTTATTTTATGATGTATCTAAATTTTTGTTTTTTATTTTTTTTTATTATTATTTATTATTATTTTGTTATTAATTTTATTATGTATCTAAATTTTTGTTTTTATTTTTATATTTTTATTATTATTTTGGTATTAATTTTATTATGTTTGAAGAAAAAAAGAAAAAAAAAGTGATGTCGGGTTCAATGTCTGAGCGGGGAATGATATGTATGCGGCGTTCCGGTTCGTGCACCGGCGTCGATAGTGTATGCGGAGGGATTTGGCGGAGTCCAAACGAGACCGCTACTCTAGTTATCTTAGTACGAAGCAAAAAGGAAATAAAAAAAGTCAGAAAAAGAAAGAAAAAAAAAGAAAAATAACTAAAAAAAAACGAGAAGGTGGGTCGGTCACCAGAGTCGAAAGGCTTGAGGAGTTCGCTTCCAGACTGTAGTCTGTGAAACGAAATCCTCATAAGAAAATTATGCCCGGGTCGAGCACCGGCGTCGAAAATGTATGCGGAATTCCTTGTCGGTCTGGTTCGTCCACCAGAGTTGATACGGCTTGGGGAGATGACCGCTCGTTTTTATTTTTTTGTGGTAGTAATGAAGGAAAAAAAAACTCATAGTTTCCGGATCGTACACCGGCGTCATAGTTAAAGAAAATCTTCAGCTTGCTGGTTCGTACACCAGAGCCGACGAAAAAAAAGAAAACACGGATATCCTTGTTGGCTGTAGTAGTAGTAAGGGAAAATTAATCGTTTCCGGATCGTACACCGGCATCGAATGGTTGATAGTTGTTTGTTTTGTTATTATTTAAGCAGCTCCATTCGGCTGCTGCTTCCTTTCTTCCCCTTCTTTTCCTATATTATTCCTATATAGACATTTGTTTTTTTTTTATATCCATGTCTTCCCCTACTCGTCCGATCTCTGTAGCGTCGTCCGTCCCATCTTCTACAAACAGCGACGACTCCCAATTCTCCGCTAGCTCTACTACCCCTCGGTCCGATGCTTTTCAAAACGTAGCAAACGTTGGTTCGTTTGGTCTGTTCGTTCGGGACACGTTCTCCTTAGAGGAGCTCCAGGCGTTACGTGCCACCGTGTTCGATCACCTCCTCGAATTCGCCCGCGTTGACCACTTGGATCCACCCGCCTCGGCCGCTAGTCGGCACTGTTTATTTAGTCGACTATTTGACTCTTTTGACTCAGTAAGTTTTGAGAAAATTTTTGCAATTTTTGTTAACTTATTAATATGTATTTGTTGATTTTTTTTTTTTTTTTTTTTTTTTTTTTTTACCATTTATAGATTTTGATGCACACTATTATCCAGGAAAGAGAAGAGCAGGGTATTGGAAAAGTGTCAATAGTAGAGGGTATGTTTTTTTTTTTTTTTTTTTTTTTTTTTTTTTTTTTATTTAGTTAGTTTATTTTTATTAGTCTATTTATTGATTTTTTTTATATTTGTGTGGGAATTTCTCTGATAAAATACTTTTTTACTTGGTTTGCAGCAAATCTTCTGGACAATTCAGTTCCATCTAATTCCTCCAATGTATAGGATCCACCAGGGTTTTTGTGTTTTATTTTGTAAGGACCATTCCACTTATTTTCAAAAAGCTTTCCCCATTGGGAATCCAACGGGTTTATTGTACACTAATACCAATTCTCCATTGTTTAGTGGTCCTCTGTCCTTCTTCCTTGTATTCCAGTAGTCCACAGACTGTCCCCTGGTTGTCATTAATTGTTGGTGTGCCTTTTGAAGAATAGAATCCCTGTTTTCCAATTGATGAGTCCTTGCCAAAAGAAGGTCCTGGGTTGTTTTTACCTGTGTCCAATTTATTCCTGAGAAGGTCTCCAATTCCAGGTCAATGGGTAAGATTGGTGGTTGTCCAAATACTAATTCATAAGGGGAGAATCCTGTGGTCCTTTTTGTAGAAATTCTGTCTGAAAATAAAACCAATGGTAAATAGGTTCTCCACTTCTTTCCTTCCTTTCCACAGAGCTTGACCAGGGTATCCTTGATTGCTTGATGGCCTCTTTCAATCATTCCATTAGCCTCAGGATAATAAGGTGTAGTTACTTTTATTTTTATTCCAGACTCCAAAAGAACTTGTTTGAAGTCTTGACCAAATTCTGATCCACCATCCACAGTGACTGACCAAGGGGCCCCATACCTGTGTATCCAATTTTCCAAAAACCACTGGGAGATTTTCCTTGCTTGTATCCTTTCTAGGCCAACTGCTTCTATCCAACCAGACAGGTCATCTCTTGCTATTACCAGGTATTTCCACTTTCCAGCTTTAATATGAACTGTATCCAAGCTGACTCTTCCAAAAAGTGTTGATGCTCCTGTAGGTTTCTTGGGTTCCATTGGTAGTACTGAATTCCTTTTCTGGCAAGCTTCACAAGACTGGACCCACTTGGTTACACCTTTCTTGAGTCCTGGCCACCAAAATCTGAGCCTGGTTCTTCTATAAGTTTCTGATACTCCTCTGTGGCCCAAGGATTCATGGAGGGAATGGAGGATGGAGATTTGAGCTGTAGGGTGAGTGACTACTATCTGGGAAAAGGGTTTGTTATTTCTATGAAGTATATTATTGGAGAGGAAGAAGGAGGTTGATTTGTGTAAAATTTGTTTGAATTCCAGTTTGCTGCATCCAGGTGGTTTGTTCATGGTTGAAAGATATTCCTGCAGATGTTTCCAAATTCCTTGTTGAAGATTACCTACCTCCTCCCCCAACTTAGCTGATGTCCCCAGAAGCAGTCCAACAGAAGAATGTTTTAGTCCAAATCCAGGATGGGGTTTGATCCATTCTTCATCTTCATCAAAGCTCTGGCATTCTTCTTCTTCTGGGTCCAAAGGTCTTCTTGAGAGTGAATCAGGTAATGTAAAAGTCTTTCCAGGGGTGTGTACTAGATCAAAGGAAAATAACTGAATAAAAGCAATCCATCTGTTCATAGGGGCATTGGGAAGTGAGGGGTTGTTGATCATCCCAATAAGACATTGTGCATCCACTCTAAGCTGGAAATGTTGGCCCCATAGTCTGGTCTGGAGTTTCTTGAGGATTTTGGTGACACCACATAGCTCTAACTTGGATTGTGAATATTCTGACTCTCTTTTTGAAAATACCACTGATTCATAGATCACAGGCCTGTCTAGTCCACTGGAATCTTCTTGGGTGAGTACAGCTCCTGCTGAAATATAACTGGAGTCCACTGATAATTTGATGAGTCCTGCCCCAGGTCCATAGTCCAATTTGCTGAGGGTGATGTCCTGTCCAATGATTCTTTTAAGTTCTTCAAAGGATTCCTGGCAATCTTCAGTCCAGTCCCAAGTGGAGTCCTTCCTGGTGAGTTTTCTGAGAGGAGCAGTAATGGTGGAATAATTTCTGATAAAAATTCTGACATAGACACAAATACCCAAGAATCCTCTGACTTCTGTTGGTGTGGTAGGGACTGGCCAGGTTTCAATCTTGTTGAGTTTCTTTGTTGATATTTTCCTTCCTTCTTTGCAGACAACATGTCCAACCAGATCCAGGGCAGGGACACAACAGGCAAATTTCTTTCCAGATATGGTGAGTCCAGCTTCTTCAATCCTATACAGAATCCTTTCCAGAGTAATGGCATATTCATAGATAAACCTTCTGATTTGGGGATTTTCCTTGAGTTTTTCTCCATTGTAGTCTGAAATAGGTCCTTTGATTCCTCCATCATCAATAAATATACCCATGTGCTGAGGCAATTCCTCCTGGAGGATCCACATCATCTGGGCTTGATATACTGCAACTGAATTGGTGGCTCCTTGGGGCAATCTGGTGAGTTGAAATCTTCCTAGTGGGGTTTCAAAGGTGGTTAATGGTCTTGATTCCTTGGCTAACTCCCTTTCATCATATCCCCCCATAATATCTCCTAGTCCATAGCATGCCCTTCCAGTAAAGGATTCAATGAGTTCTTCTGGGGATGGTGGTAAGCCTGCATCTTTGATAGTGATTTTGTTGAGTTTCTGAAGATCATGGACTATTCTGAGTTTTCCATCTTGTTTTTTTACACAGAATATAGGGCTGGAATAGCTGGAAAAAGATTGTTCATAAAGGCCAGTCCTGAGTCTTTCCCTTATTAATTCTATGACTTGAGGTTTGATTGGTGCAGGGATTGGGATAGGTTTTTGCTGCCAAGGTTCATGAGGAATGACTGGGATGATGTAGGGCTTCCCATAGGTATGTCTGAGTAGTCCCCTTTCCTCCTCCACAAAGGCCAAGGAATTTTGTCTGAGAGTAATTACCCATACTAATAAAAGATGTTCTTGTTCTGATAGCCATCCAGGAGGTCCAAAGTTGATGAGGTCCAGTCTTTCTTGAGTGATTTTCTGGCTTGGTTTGAAAGGTGGTGGAAAAGGGGTGAGTGGTGTAGAATAAGGGTTCCTGGAGAGTTGTGGTCTGGAAAGAGGTGGATTAAGAGAAAGGGGCATAGGTTGATTTACAGGTTTGATTTTTTTTAGAGTTGATTTGTATTTTGCTAAATGAGTGACTGGTGTTTTATATTTTTTTTGTTGGTTTGCCAGGTCCCCATCTGCTATGGAGAAGAGTTGGATTCCTGGCCCTGGTCTAAAAAATCCCTGGTAGCTGAGTTGACTGGAAGAGTAGTTTCCCACTTTTGGTTGCTAGGCAGAATGATGGGTACCAAATAAGTTTGTCCAGAAGAGTCCATAATAGAAAGTGATTCCCCTTGAGCTCCATTGTACTTGATTGTAGCTGATACATCCATTAAGAAAGGCTTCCCAATAATTAGTTGAACAGGTCCTTCAGCCACCCAGAAATGTACTATCCTGGATACCTTTCCAATGGTTACCTCCACTTCCTCAGCAATTCCTGGTATATTGGTATGGTGGCCTCCAATTCCCTTAAGTCTCATAGATTTAGCAGTGAGTACTAGTCCTAGTTGGTGGGCCAGTCCTGCAGGTATGATATTGACCATTGATCCAGTATCCAAAAGGGCTTGATGAGTCTGACCATTTATTTTGAGATTAACATATCCAAGGGGGCATGAATAGTGAGTTGTCTGATCCTGTTGTACCTCCTCTTCTTCTTTCCTTATGGTATTGGTTGATTTAATGGGGTCCAATGGGATCCTTCTGTTTGAAATCCTCTTTTGAATGCATCAGTGACACCACTAGAGATAGCAAATATCTCTCCATAAGCCAACTCCATCTTTCCTTCAATAAGCATCCTTTTGGCAATATCCTCTTCTGCTCCTGGGTAGTCCTTGGCCAATGTTTTCTCTAGGTAAGTTTTCTTTGCTGGTTTCTCCTTGGGTGGAGTGCTGGGTCCTTGTGTTTCTAGGTCCTGGAATCTGACATGGGGTTCTGTCTTTGGGTTTTGATTCTGTGTTTTGACTGGGGGCCTGGCCATATGTAGTAAGTCCTCTGTATCCATGTCCATAATGTTGTCCTTTTCTTTCCTGATCCTTTTGTCTGCCAATTTGGGTTCCTCTGGGTCCTTGGTTCCTCTGGTTCTCTTTCCCAAGTCTGCTTCATAGATTGTGGATTGTTCAGGGGTGATTACTTCTTCCAGTTGTCCAAAGGAAGATGATAAATTGGGTTGGTTCTTAGGGAAATTTTCTACCACTGATTTAATTGGTCTCCTGGGGTCCCATGGAATCATAGATTTGTCTGGAAGCCTGAAGTCTCTGCCATCTCTGATTACTGATCCTTGGGTAACATCTTCTTCTAAGGTCCTACATCTGGTCATTCCATGGGTATTTTCAAAGCAGTAGTAACATTTTAGAGTGTAAGTCCTTGGGGCTGAATTGAATCCTGGGGTAGGTCCAACTAGGTGAGGTGGGGCTGATCTTCCAGCAGTGAGGGCTGCAAGCTGCTTGGTGATGACTTCCAATTGTTTTTCTGTAGAGGTTGGGCCAGAAGGAGGGTTAGGTCTGATATAGGGAGCTGGTCTACTGGATGTTGAAGGTGAGTTGTCCAAGTTTACAGGGGGATCTTGTCTCCAAAGTTTTCTTCTGTTCATGACTGATGTTGATTGAACTTCCCTGTGTATGTAGGTGACCAGAGTGTTGGTATCTGGAAGTACATCACCTCCATCCTTAGAAGCTAGCATCTTGTTGTCCCTGATGAGTTCCCTGGTTACTGATGACTCCAATTCTGGGCTGAGGGCTTCTAAGAAAAGTTCTCTAAATTCTTCAAGGTTAGTACTGTACCCCATTCTTACCAAGTAGTGAGTGATTGCTTCAAATTTGGTCCTAAAGGTCTTGAAGGCTTCCAAAGTCTTGAGTCCTCCAGTCTGTATGGCAGTGTTAACCAGCTTCTTCAGGTCCTGTCTAGTGTATTTGACCAAGGGTAGGGAGGATCCAAATCTGTTGAGCAGCTGTGTCTTCAGGGTTTCCCAATCTGAGTCTTCATTTCCAGACATCTCTTCCACTTCATCTTTAAGGTCCATTCCTCTGATAAAAGATATAATCTGTCTAGCCAATTCTTGAGCAGAAGCACCATCAGCTGATCCTGCATTCTCATACCTCTTAATAAACTTTTCCACAGGCATGTTGATTCCATCAAAGAAGAGATCTCTATCCAGGGGCTTGATCTTGACTGTCTTGTTTGATGGTCCTGTGTACTTGGGCAATGACTGGTTCTCTTTCCAAGAAGTGAGTGACTGGTTTTTCTAGATTGGGATGGAAGGTTACTGGAGACTGAGGGAGTGGTTCCAGTTGATCTTCTGAGGTTTCTGATGAATGGTTGTCCCTGTAGTTTCCAGTATTGGGGATCTTGCCAACATTGATCCTGGAAGGCCTGGCTGGGGAAGTCTGTCCTGCATTGTTGGTGATTGGAGGGTAGATGCTAGGGGCTGTGTAGAAACCAGGGAAACCTTGGTGAGCCATGATGGGTAAGAGGTAGGTTTATAGGTGGAAGGTTTGTGGGTATGTAGATGTTGGGGTTATGTGAAGTAGAGTTTACTTTAAGGTATAGATAATATGTATGTATATAAGATTTGAAGAGTGTATGAAGATAAAAGATTGACTGATGTATATGTATTTATGTTTTAGATGTTTGAAATATTATGGAGAAAAGAGAAGGGAGGATGAAGTAGTGATGAAGCTGATAGTAATATGGTTACTAGGACTAAAGATATCTGAAGAAGTTAGGCCACTGTTGGGACACCACTTGTGGAACTACTCAAGGGACTGAATAGAGCTTGGAAGGGATATGTATAACTACACTAGTACTAATGTAGGTTATGACAAAGGTGCTGATATAAGAGCTGCCTTCCTGACTAATGCTTAAGGGGATGAGTGTAACACTAAGAATAAAATAAAAGGTGTGGCATAATTTATATCTACTCTTAGAAGACTAATACTAATGTGCTTGTTTACTACACACACCAGGTGAGAGGAATGGATGAAGGGGGGATGAGTTGTATAAAGTATATGTAATATAAGGGTTTGTAGCTTTGGAGTCAAGGTGGGTCAAGAAAGAGAGAGGGGCAATCTTCTTATATTGAATCTGAACTGATATTTATATTGATATATTTTATAAGGGTGATGGTAACTCTACTAGGTATGTATACTAATTTATGGGATCTGTAATGTTGGTATATGTAGGGGGTAACTTAGTAAGTCTGGGAGTCCATAAGGGAACAAAAGGGAGGAACATGAGTCCTTATATATGTGGGAAAGAAGATGAGCCATCAGGCTGGAGAAAGGAAACAAACAAGGCTATGACATGTAGCTGGTGGGAAAGGAAAATATGACAGATGAGTAGAAAAGAAAGTGACACATATGAAATGGTTTTGACAGTGACAGATGAGTAGTGGAAAGGTAGAGTTTATGTATATATGTAATATGTTATGTAGTATATATTATATGTATTATGTATCTTGGTTGTGAAATATATCTAATTATAATATGTACTGTATTCTATACCTTGCTTTATACTGTAACTTGCTGTATTATTCTGAGTTTGCCTGTAACTCTTGAACCATGAGGAAATTGAGGGTAGTTGTAGTGAGTGACTAGGGTTAAAATGGGGTGTAGAATCTGATAATGTAATAATAATGATGAATATATATAAGGTTTGGGATTTATATGTGTATATATGTAAGTATTTGAGTTTTATAAGTAAATAATAGTTATTAAAATATGGTAATGAAGTGGAATGGATCACCACACCGCTGTCTGTTCAAAGATCAAGTACGAACTGTAAAATCCATTGGCGATGTGCTATTCCTCTTAATCTAGAACATTCACAGCACATTAGTGAAGACCAAGGAGGGGATGACTCTTGCCACCAGGACCCGCCGTCACCTTCCGTTTCAACGTACAATTTGGATTCTGACAGCCCCTTCTCAGAGGCTGGCTCTACCAACAATGAAAGCAGTGACCACCATTCAGAATCATCCAATTTATCCTTGAAGAAAGTCAAAGTCAGCTGTCCTCCTCGCCCACCTACTTGCAAGCAACACTCCAATCCAAATCCCCACGTGCCTCCTAACATGTCTCAGATGGAATCAAAGTCTTGCATAATTTGTCAAATCTATCGCCGATGTGATCACTATTGAGAACAAGATATACGTGGCAGCAAAGGGTTCAATGAAGCAGAAGGGTCTTGTCTGGCTCCGCAATCACACCTCAGTGAAAATCAAAGGAAGCGGAAAAAGTACAAAGCCGCCACTCAAATTCTTCGCCATCAGAGGGCCAATGTACATTTTGCTGGCCAGTCCCATATTCCAGTCCACATCTCCAACCCCAATCCAAATGCCAACATCCAATTCTTCAACAAGTCCTTTATCTGCTGGGCCAATGGAGCTCGTAAGAACGTTATTTCTGTGGTAAAGTTCCGACCATTCTCAACCATGGATGCAAAACTCAAAGAACAATACCAAAATCTCAGCCAACATCTCATCCAGCAGGCCAAATTCCACAATTCCAATAAATCCAACGGACCAGCATACTCAGGTGAAATGTACAGTCTGGGATGGCGAAAAGGTTACGGGGCACAATCCTATTAGATTTCTGCCAAAATGAAAAGAGAACCAAAGAAAAAAAAAACCAGACTAAAGAGAAATACAAAATCAGACATAAGAAGAGAAGATTAGAAGATAATCAACAGAGAGAAGAAAGCATACCGCTAAGGATGGATTTAGGAGTAAAATAAGTTGAGGACTTTTTTAGAGAAGAAAGAAGATAATGACGAAGCACACTAACTAAGGAGAATGAGATGAGGATTAGTGATTTGCTCAACAAACAACAAACTAGAAATATAAGAGAAAAGAAAGAAACAAACAATGTAGTGATTGATAAAGAGCTTCTAAATAGAGTTGCCTGAATTCTGATTTTGATATCTTGAAGAAGTCAATGATCAGGCTTGATTTGAGGAATACAAATAATGAGGTCAGAATGAGTTAGTTGAGGTTTTGATTGAGTGATTGAACTTTACAGATTTCAGGTCTTGATGAGATATCTTGAGTCTTGAAGTCTTCTAGATTGTGATTTGATAAAATGAGAATCTTGTCGAGTCTAGTGAACAACGAGTCGGTATTGAGTCTGTTAAGTACTAGAGAGTTTCAAGCCCTAACCGGTTGAATTCCCTTTTTTTTATAATTATCAAGACTGCGGCGAGCTTTGCGAGTTTGAGGATTGATTCTTGATGGTGACATGTGAGGGAAACTCAGGTGATCAGGCATTGAAATCATTAAAAACTCAACAGCCCTCCTTGTTTGTTGAGCAAAGAGCGGTGAGACAATGATCTAGAAGTTTCTTAACAGAGGAGTGAGGCGCGGCTTTGGTAAGAGAATCGGCTAGCATATCTTCAGAAGTAATAAGCTCAACATCAATTTCTTTCTCCTTGAATTTTTTTCGAAGGCTCTTGATCTTTATATCAAGGTGCTTGGTTTTTGAGTTGGAGCCGAAGTTTTTTAATTTCTCTAACAAGCCCTTATTGTCGATAGAAAATAGAGTTGGGGCAAGTTCCTTCTTCCACAATTCTTCTATGAGAAATTTAAGCCATTGACTCTCTTGCTCTCCGTCGGATAGAGCATTCATCTCGGATTCAGTAGATGACATTGTGATGTTCTTCTGCTTCTTGCTGTTCCATAGGATCGGGCAAGACTTCCAAAATGCTAGTGAGCCACTCTGAGAAATGCGTGTCTCTTGATCGTCTGCCCAGGTGGCATCGGTGAAAAAAATGATTCTATCGATGAGCGTTTCCTTTTTCGGTTTCAGAAGAAGGCCGAGATTTTTAGTTCCATGAAGATACTTCCAACAATGCACAACTTCTTTCCAATGACTCAGCCCAGGCCGTTGATTAAATCTTGAAAGAATGGAGACAGCCGCCGCTAGATCGGGCCTGGTTCGGCAAGCTAGATAATTGAGCATGCCTGTGAAAGATCTATAATTGATGCCAAGCTTCAAGAAGGAGGTGTGATCATCATCTGTTGGTGAATGTAGTTGAACGCCTGGAGTAAGCGGTGTCTTCACGGATCTACAGTTTGTTAGGTCTAGAAGTTCTAGTCCTTTATCAATCAAAGCAGGCTGCGATAGTTGAATTGAGTCTGAAGCTATTTCGAGATTCATTCCTAGTAAGGTATCAGGCGAATGAGCGGTGGAGTTGGGAAATCGGTTGAGAAACAGTTGTTCAAACTTTTCGATTTGACCAACGACTATCAAGTCATCAACATGGAAAAAAATGAAAGAATTTTTATTTTTATGGATGAAGAGACAGGCATCGGAGATGGATTGTTCGTAATCGATTTCTTCGAACCATGCAGTTAAGGTCTCATACCAATTCTTGGGGGCTTGCTTCAGGCCATACAATGACTTGAGTAACTTCAAATAAGGTGTGGACCGATTCGATCCTTCTGGTGTCTTGATATAAATATCTTCCTCTAGAGGAGCAAACAAGAAGGCGCTTTTTACGTCGAATTGCTTTATAGGAAGTTTGAGATCGATAGCTAGGACGAGTAGGGCGAGAAGAGAGGGGAATTTCCCTGTAGGAGCAAATGTTTCGAAAAAATCTTCTCCATAAGTCTGTAGGAAACCCTGAATGCAAAGTCTTGCTTTCGGTTTTTCAGGAGAAGAAAGAGTGGCCGGTTTGGTTTTAAAAACCCACGTCGAGTACAAAACCTTATCGGGTTTCTCTTGATGATCTTGCCATACTTGATGCTTCTCGATGTTATCCAGCTCATCATTGATAGCTTTCGTCCATCCAATCGCATTCTCACAATTTACAGCTTTCTTGAAGGAAGTCGGATCTTCAGAAAAATGCGAATATTTGACAGGTTTGATTTGAAGAGTTCGATCTCGAAGAACTCTTCCAACAGGCTCAGATGGATTTGGTATCAGTGAGTCAGCTATGTCTTCACTATCATCCTCTGAGTAATCTTCATCGGACTCATTCGATTTTTCATTGTTATCAGAGGTAACGTCTTGAAGATCCTCTTCGTCGACTATGAATTCGCCCTCCTTTCCCTCAGTCGTCATTGGTTCTGGAGGAGGGTCTTCCTTCTGTTCCTCAATCAGCAGATCTTCCCAGTCGGAGGAAGGCTTCTTATCAGAGGCAAATTCGAGAAACGTAACACTCTTAGAGTTGACGATAAGTCCACTGTCAGTCAAAATTCGATAAGACCGCAGTTCAGGATTGAATCCAATGAGAGTACCCATTTCTCCACGCGGATCAAGCTTGGATTTCTTTTTTGCGGAAGAGAGTACGACTACTGGATTTCCAATAGGGTGGAAATATGACAGCGAAATCGACCTATTTTTGAAAAGCTCGTAAGGGGATTTCTTGCTTCGGTGAGAAGGAACTTGGTTGAGCGTGAGTGCGCATGAGCTTAGGATCTCACTCCAGAGATTCTTTTTTAATCCAGAGTCAAGAATGATCGTACAAAGCGATTCAAGGATGGTCCGATTAAAGCGTTCGGCCAAGCCGTTCTGCTGAGGTGTGTAAGCATCAGAGAAACGCTGTCGAATAGCATGTAGCTTGCAATAATTTTCCATCTCAGAGTTTATAAACTCGGTCCCACGATCTGAATGAAAGATAGATGGGTGGTATCCGAATCTTTTAGCTTCCACATTGATTACTCGAGTGAGTTCCAAGAAAACGTCTGATTTGGAGACAAGGGGAAGAACAGAAACGTATCGAGAGTAATTGTCGACCATGGTAAGGATAAATCGATGTTTTCGATGGGAAGAGGGAGAGATTGGTCCAATCAAATCTAAATGAATCTCCTCGAAGGGCTTTGATGCAGTCGAGGATCTGTTTTTGAAGGAAGCTTTTGTGATTTTTACAACCGCACAAGATTTGCAGGCTTCAGGAGCATTCACAGGGATGCCTAACTTGCTTCTAATTCGTCTATAGCTAACATGGCCAAGGGACTTATGGAGCAGTTCAGCTGAACTCAGGTGAGATTCTTGCAATTGAGGCTCGAATTTGATGACTGGAATGTTGTTGTTATAGTTTCCTTCCAAAAAAAGATGATCATTTTTGTGAACGGTGAAGTGATTGATTGAGAAGTTTATTCTGCATTGCTCTAGAAGAAGATGGCGAAGAGACAGCAGATTTACAGAGATCTTCGGAACAAGAAGAACATTGTGGAAAACAATAGGAGTATTCATGTATGTAAGTGAAATGGAGCCTTTTCCTTCGATCTTCAATGTGTTCGATCCACAGCTAGTATTAATTAATCCTTTTTCGTCTTCGTCTAGATGAATGAAAAGGCTCTTGTCAGAGACCATGTGAGATGTGGATCCGGAATCAAGAATGAAGACGTTTGGATGATTAGATGAAAAGGTGGAAAAACAGCTGACGTTCGACCCTTGAGTTCTCTTCATGAAGGCCTCACGTTTTTCGGGATAAATTGCCCAACAGCTTTCCTTACTGTGAGTTGTGGCAAGTGGATTGTGAGATCCATTCTTGCATCGTGTGTCTTCTCGAGTGAACATGGACGAATCTAGAGTCTCGGTCTTGTTTCCAAGAGATACTTTGAGTTCGTTAATGTGAATCTCCAGGTGATCGATTAAGGTTTCAGGATTGATGTCCTCGCCGTCCTTGGAATGAGTGATTTTTTGTTTGATATTATCAAAGCTTCTGGGGAGTCTTCGAAGCAGATCGTAGGTGAGAATGTCTTCAGGCATATCTATGCCAACGTCTGTCATTCGGACTAATGTACTTCTAACTTCGGTTATAAATTTTTCAATGTCGCTTGGATCGAAGATGATACTGGCGAATGAATTGTAGACTCGTGCTCGGTTTGAAGGTTCGTTGGAGATGAATCTTTTCAAGATACTTTTCCATAAAAGTTGGGCGTTTTCTTCATTTGCTGAGTTAACGACGTTCTTGTGAGTAGTAGTCGATAGCTTGGCGAGGATGATAGCACAAAGAATAGTGTTGTCAACTTCCTTGAGAGCTGGTTGTCCATTAACGATTTGATCTTTGAGACCGCCAAGCTTGAAGAGAGCCGAGATACGAGTTTTCCAAGTGGAAAAATTTTCTTCGGTGAGAACCGGAATTGCCTCGATTGTTGTCTTAAGAATGGTAGGATTGACAGTGTCCATCTTGAAGAAGTTTAACGTCTGGTTTGATTTGGTGAAGTGATAGTTGGTTGGCGGATTCGACTGTTAATCGTATTAGATTTCTGCCAAAATGAAAAGAGAACCAAAGAAAAAAAAAACCAGACTAAAGAGAAATACAAAATCAGACATAAGAAGAGAAGATTAGAAGATAATCAACAGAGAGAAGAAAGCATACCGCTAAGGATGGATTTAGGAGTAAAATAAGTTGAGGACTTTTTTAGAGAAGAAAGAAGATAATGACGAAGCACACTAACTAAGGAGAATGAGATGAGGATTAGTGATTTGCTCAACAAACAACAAACTAGAAATATAAGAGAAAAGAAAGAAACAAACAATGTAGTGATTGATAAAGAGCTTCTAAATAGAGTTGCCTGAATTCTGATTTTGATATCTTGAAGAAGTCAATGATCAGGCTTGATTTGAGGAATACAAATAATGAGGTCAGAATGAGTTAGTTGAGGTTTTGATTGAGTGATTGAACTTTACAGATTTCAGGTCTTGATGAGATATCTTGAGTCTTGAAGTCTTCTAGATTGTGATTTGATAAAATGAGAATCTTGTCGAGTCTAGTGAACAACGAGTCGGTATTGAGTCTGTTAAGTACTAGAGAGTTTCAAGCCCTAACCGGTTGAATTCCCTTTTTTTTATAATTATCAAGACTGCGGCGAGCTTTGCGAGTTTGAGGATTGATTCTTGATGGTGACATGTGAGGGAAACTCAGGTGATCAGGCATTGAAATCATTAAAAACTCAACAAATCCCAAATCGGTATAACAGGCATTTCTTCCAAAGTTGCTACAGATCAACACGGTTATGAAGCGCTTCAAAAGGATGTTCCAAAAATAGATAAGTTTCTTGGCCGGTGCTTCCGATCTGTATCCAAACCCCTATTCTGTGAGGTCCAGAAACAACACATTCGACTCAAAGCCCCTGGACTAGCTCCCCAATATTCAGCCCACCGCAAAGGATTCACCTCACACCTGTTGTTTACCCTTGGCCAGTTTGCAAACACGCCACACCAAGACACCAATTCTTCACCCTTCAGCTTTGTCCTATGGATTCCCATTGAGAAACACACTGGGAAGCTAGTCAAGAATAATCTTCAAGTCACTGGAGGTGAATTTGTCGTTCCAGACGATTCTTGTGGCATCAAATTTGCAGGATTTGATGGTATAGTTGAGTGTGCATGGAAAGCCACTGCTTATTCTCACCTGACTCTTCCCTCAAAAACTGCTCCCAACTCTTCACATACATGAATTGTCAGCCACTGAGTACATATCACAGTACCTGACATGTACCACGTAACTGCAAATATTATTAATTATTATTATCTCTAATAATAATTACTATTCTTATTGATTATTATTACTATTTATTTATTCTAAATAACTCCATGTAATATTAATTATTATTATCTTTAATAATAGTTACTATTCTGTAGTTATTATTATTATTATTATACCTTCATTATTATCACTTTAATATTAATATTATTAAAGTACATTAATTACATTAATTAATATAAATACTTTAATAATACATTCATTAATAAACTCATGAATAATTCTGGTTAAGATATGTACTCCTGTTATACAAGATACATAACTTGTAGGCCTTTGCCCCCCTGTCACGTGAAATATCCAGAGTAACAGATATCACTCTTTCCCCTCTGATTACGCCCACATTCCTTAACATTGGAATATTTCACGCATAAGATATGTAATTTAATATCTTATTAATAAAAGAACTTATTAATATTATAATAATTAATACTTGTAAGATGTACCAATAATAAATGACATCATTATAAGTTAATAACTTTATTAATATTAATAACAGATCAATTAATACAAATGTCATGATGTGATCCAATCCCACTAAGGACTACTGATCAAAGATGTGTCCCATAACACAGCCTTAGTAGAAATCACATCATAAACATTAACAGATCCTCCCAAAAGGATCTGTCTTGCCCATGAAGTTCCACAGTACCTCCCAGGTCATGGAAGCGCTCACAGTTCCCCCTTGAGGAGCTCTTACAATATATAAACAGCCTGTAAACAGTTGTTTATCCCCCAGAGAATATTTAGAACACCACAGCACAGTACATACCTTAGAGTTATTTACCTTGCTTAGTTCCCCATTCTCCAACAATCCCCCAATTCTCGATAATCTATAGTTTAATACTGTTATTACCTCAAGAATTGGCCACAACCTACCTTCAATAAGGTAGTCACCACGAACCCAAGTTGAGTCTCTCCTTGGATGCCTATTAATACTTTGTATTGATTTGGATGCGCCTAATTAGAGCAATTAGAGCAAGCCTCTCAGACAAGACTTACTGATTGAGGAAGTACCTTTTTACAGGACTTAAAACATTACCCAAACCACTTTAAACCATCAACCTAACTCAGTTACAACCCTTAACCACGGTTAGTTCCACACCCAGGCTGACAATTGGGGGTCTGGCCTTTATTTATCCGTGATTTTTCACCCTTTAACCCTTAAAAATCATCACTAAAACCTCCTTACCTTTTTAATTTTCGTGAAAATGGCACTTTGATAGATGCCAGAAATTATCTGTGACTTTAAGAAGAATTCCAACCTATTTCAGCAAAGATATTATCAATTGGACAACCCAGAAAATATCATCACGTCACAGCTAGTGATAAAAACTGAAGTCATAGAGGGAGAAGATCAGTTTTACAACTGCACCTGGACTAAAATTAAACAACTTAGACTCACTAATACTTATTCCCCTGACGGCACTTTGCTTAATACTGAAGAATCTGACGTATTAACCAAAGAAGAGCACACTAAAATTGTCAGAAAAGAAATTAGATCAGATTTAGAAGAAGGAAATCCACCCTTTAATGATATATATTGTGATATAATTTCTTCTAACAATACTTACGTGTCTGTTCCCCCTTTTTTGGATTGTGACCCTCCAGAAGTCCCTAGATATCTCCTTAGAAACAGTAGAAGGAACAAAGATCCAAGATTGACTGCTTTTAACTACAGGAAAAATATGAAATCATAAAAAATACAGCTTGTTTTTCTATATTTCTTATCTATAAAATTATACAATTGCAATAAAAAACAAAGTCTGCTTCCTAAGTTTTGAGTCTGAGAAAAATAAAAAACACTACAAAAATTGAGAAAAGCTCGAAATAATAAACTAAAAAACATATAAAAAATTAAAAACCAACATCTGGCTGAAGATATTAATCAACAAACAAGAAAAACCGCCTTTTTTATAATAAAATCCCTTCAAAATTCTACGTTCTAGTAGATCCACTACTCATAGAAAAATTCTGAGTAGACCATTCGAACCGCAGTAGTAGACTTACACTACTAAAATCACGTTCCCTTAATCTCTAGAGCCTCCATTCCCAAGGCACTAGTCACATCATCCCTACAAATCCTCCTCGATCACGAATTACATAGTGGTAATACACATAGTTACCGCATATAAGTGGTAATACACACCGTAGTACATAACGGGTGTATACTACATATTACATAGGTGATCGGAAGATTGATCTTCTAGCCTTATCACGTGTTACATACTGTATTCGCCGGATATTCCAGGATCTACAGTATACATACGTGCGCCGACGCACTTCTGGAAGTTCCAGCATACATTCTACAGGATAATACACGGATAATACCCTTGTATCCGATCATAAGAATTGTCGACGTTAGACTTTCTCACTCAATACTTGAGCTATCAAGGTGTTGAGTACATCAAAATAACGGGAAAAATCAGCAGAATACAACTGTCTGATCTATTCCATTATTACACATCGAGAACAGTGTGTATTAGCCCCGTCGAGACATTTTTCAACTTACAAATCACGTTTCAGAGTAACTCCGTGATTTGTACATAATAAAAGAGTGTACATCAACAAAATTAACAGTGGTTTAGATCATTTTTAATCAATTTTACACATTATCTCTCACCCTGAAAGGAAGACTAAACCCCTTTCAGGAATATCTCACAAATCACGTCGAGTCTCTCCGTGATTTATCAAAAATAAAAATAAAATTAGTGTAAACTAATTAAATCAACTATAAGACAGATCATTTGATCAGTTTACATCTACTTTCTCCCCCTGAAAGGAAGAATAATCCCCTTTCAAATACAGCTCACAAATCACGTCGAGTCTCTCCGTGATTTGAACACATAAAAAAAACAAAAAAATAACAAATTTAACTGTCAAACAGATCAATTTGATCAGTTTACATCCACTCTCTCAACCTGAAAGGACGACTAATCCCCTCTCAGGCACATCATACTAAAAATTCAGCTCATTTTTTGTCATTTCCACCTGGAATTTGAGACATAAAAGCAGCCTCCTTTCAAGTCTTGTCATACTCACAACAAGCAACTTGATTTTACCGCATAAAAATCATAGTACAACTACTATTACTCTCAATAAAGTAACAAATTAACACTACTTTATACCTCCTTTCTCTATAAAACAATAACCCTTTTAAGCCCTCTTCAAAGAACAATTCTGAAGAGTAAGCAAATATCTTTAAATCAGTAAAAATATAACACATTTTTACCAATTTTATTTTGTTTTTAGTGTCCACCAACGTAGACAAACTCACCCCTGAGTTGGATATCTTGAAAGTGTCTGACAAGACCACTACAGCCCGTGACACTAGAGAAACCTCTGAGATTACCACTAACAGAGAAGCCTCTGTTACTCCATCAGACAAGTCATCTGGTGAATTAATCTTTACAACTTATTTCCTTATTAAAAACTCCTACTAACAAATTTATTTACGCATTTTTACCATGACTCCTCCTTCCCTTAGTTATAGAGGTTACAATGGCCGCACCAGGGAGCCAGAGCCAGGACTTGGACTTCCACCAGCGTCAGTTTTGCCCCCTGGAAAACAAGAATCCTTAAATAAAATTATTTACAGAAGCAAAAAGACTGATCATAAGTCAATTTCCTCTGATTCTAGTAACAGCAGAAGAGAAATTCGAAAGGTTTTATTACAGGATGAAGGAAAACAAGTATTGGTTAAAGGATGTAAGGAACAGGAGCAGCTTCAATGCAGTGAAAGCCCATCTAAGCTACTGCCAGGAGGATTTCCGTCAAATGGTCAGCCTCAAAGGGCTACCAGCAACCCTCTACCGCACAAAGGATTGGAATCCTCTTCATTTATCTCCAGAAATCCTTTTCTCTCCCCCCAATCCTTCCAACACTCCAATCAGAACCCAAAATCCCCGTGGTCCCAAGGGCAGAAATGTCAATTCCAGACATCCCAAGAACACAGGGAAGAATACCCAATGGAGAAACCAGATTTATTCAGAGATGGTACGCCTAGGGAGGTCCTTACAAGGAACTTACCAACATCTAGAGCAAGGCAAAATAGCCCGTCAAGAGCGCCAGATGGAGGAATCCCCATAAATTGTACAAGTCCCCCATCTTCTAGTCATAACATTCGAACACAAAGTTCCCCATGTGTAGTAATTAATGACTCAAACAATTCTGCCTGTACCCCTGAACAACATCAAAAAATTACCACATTTCAACATGTAGTAAATGCTATGAAAAATAGTAACAAAGCTCTGTCCAATGATTTACAAGAATTATGCCGTAAAATTATGAGAGCCACAGATGAGCAGGTGAACTCAGAAGATAGTACATTATATCTTATTCAACAAAGGTTGACTGAAATGGATACCAAAATTGATATGTTTAATGTAGAATTGGCTGACCATTGTAAGACATTTAGTAAACAATTGTCTAATTCTATGACCAGAATTGATGACTGGGTTGAAGAGCAAGGTAATTCCAACCAAGATCTTGTTAAGAAAGTGGAACAATTGGAATTAAAAATTAAGAATTTACAGTCAGATACTACTAATAAAGTAGATTCTCAATTTAGAACCTTTGAAGATGTAGTGAACAGAATTGAGAAACAGTTCACATGTGTTACGTCAGAAATGACCAGAAACAACTCAGATATCATGCACAAGCTGGAAGAACTCCTGACTGGAGATGCCCAACCAAGAAGCAGACATGATACTATTAATGACATTGGAGATGACAGTCAATCTATTCCTCCAGTCATTACAGCTCAATTAGCCAATGTGACCCCTTCACCTTTACAGAGTGCCCAGATTGAACCTAGCAGGGATCAAACTGCTACACCAACTCCTAATAATCAACAAATTAGAGTGGCCACATCCACCATTAATACTTTGGATGAAGACAAGGCCATCCACAAATTAGTGTTAGCAGGTCTGCCAAAGACTAATGAGTGGCTAACCTTTTCTGGAGTGGGAGAATATGACCACTTCAAATTTATTGATTGGATTGACAACTTGAAAGAAGACACTAATGCCCCTGATCAAATTATATGCTCAAAATTGAATTCAATTCTTACTGGAGTTGCAAATTCATGGTATAATTCTAGGAAAAAAGAAGTACCTGGCAATAAAAATTGGTTATTCTGGAAAAAGGAAATCATTAATAAATTTAGCACTCCTGAATGGAAGAGAAAAGTGAAAACCAACTTCAGAAGAAGCAGATTTGACATACTGAGTGATGTAGAACCATCTGATTGGGTTACACAACAAGTGAACAGAATTAAAGCCATTGAAAGAGATGTAGACAATGCCTCTATTAATGATAAATTACTTGGACAATTAGATCACAATACTGAGTACATGATGCGTAGAGTTCTTCAAAGTGACAGTGATTTAACTGAATTCATTAATCAACTGGAAAGTCTTGTTAATGTCAAAAGAAAAGACAAGAAAGAAAAGTATAAATTTGTCCAAAGAGATAATTATAAAGATTCCAGGAAATCAGACCAGAAGGAAACCAAAGACACTTCTGAGAATAAAATTACACTTGTCCAATGAGATACATTCTGGAAAAATACATAAGACTGGTGGTACTAATATCACTAATATAATATGTAACAAGTTTAAAATTAAATGTTTAATTGATGGAGGAGCCTTCTGCTCTATTATTGGTCCAAATTTATTAGATAAGATATTCCCACAATGGAAGAAAGAATTAATCCCCATTAATTCTGAGAAGTTCTACAGTTGTAACAGCAAATTAAAACCACTAGGTATTATAAAATTAGATATTATATTCCCTCATAACAGGCAAAGTATTCAGATTAGTACTGAATTAATAGTTATGGAAGATTTTAAAATGAAATACATCATTTTAGGAAATGATTATATCATTAACTATGGAATAGACATAATAAATTCTAATGGAAGATATTTTCACCTTCAGAGGTGACCTTATGAACAAGTTTGAACTTGGCATAAGTGACAAATGAACCTGGAACAACTTGAATGTAATTCTATTAATAATTCTAACTTTGATAATACAATATTGGAAGCAAAGATTGCTGAAACTTTAGATGATGAGCAATTAAAGGAACTGAAGAATTTGCTACATAGAAAGAAACTTGCATTTGCCACTGCTGATGAACCCTTTGGAAGCATTAGAGGTCATGAAGTAAGAATTAATCTTAATACTACTAGACCTCATCCTCCTGCCTTGAGAAAAGCTGCTTATCCTGCTTCCCCTAGAAGTAGAGAAGCCTTACAGCAACATGTCACAGAATTAGTAAGAATGAATGTTTTACGCAAAGTGGGAGCAAATGAACATGTAGAATTTACTACCCCAGTTATTATTGCTTGGCATAATTGAAAATCAAGAATGGTTGGAGACTTTAGAGGTCTTAATAATTATACCATACCTGACAGATACCCCATGCCCAAAATCAGTGAAGCACTGACTCAGCTAAAAGATGCTAAATTTATAACTTGTATGGATGTGCTCAAAGGTTTCCATCAGAATGTAATTCATGAAGACAGTAGATATTTGATGAGAATAATATTACATATGGGAATTTATGAGTACCAAAGAATGCCTTTTGGAATTAAGAATGCCCCCTCTCACTTCCAAAGAATGATGGACATAGAATTCCACAAAGAATTACCTGAAGGCTGGCTTATTATCTAAATTGATGACATCATTATTTTTAGTCAAGACTGGAAAGAACATTTGGAAAAACTTTCGATAGTTTTAGACAGAGTTACAAAAATGAATATGAAAATATCCATGAGCAAATGTCAATTTGGTTTTAAGGAATTGAAAGCACTTGGACATATAGTTTCTGGACTTAGTATTGCTATTGACATGAATAAAGTGGCTGCAGTATTGCTTAAGCCCATGCCAACTAATGTCAAAGAATTACAATCATTTTTAGGTTTTGCTAGTTATTACAGGCAACACATTAAAGACTTTGCTAAAATTACTGGACCCCTGTACCAAATTACTAGTCCAAACACTGCATATGAGATGACTTCCCCCAGAGTAGATGCATTTAATAAAATCAGAGAAATTTTCACATCTGCCCCTATATTATTAATGCCTGACCCTCACAAGCCTTACAAATTATATGTAGATGCAAGCATGGAAGGACTTGGAGCTGCTTTACATCAAGTACAAGATTTACAGGACATTCCCAAAGAAGGAGTAATATGTTGTATTTCACGCACACTTAAGGACAGTGAAAAGAAATGTGGTGCTAGCCAACTAGAATGCTTATGTCTAGTATGGGCCTTAGACAAATTATATTACTACTTGGATGGTTGTGATTTTGAAGTTATTACTGATTGTAGTGCACTCAAAAGTTTACTCAGTAGGAAAACTCCCAACAGACATATGTTAAGATGGCAGATTGCAATCCAAGAATGGAGAGGAAGTATGACTATTGTCCACAGAGCTGGAAATATACATAAAAATGCTGATGGTCTCAGTAGATGGTCTTTAGACAATCTACCAGAAAATCCTGCTTGGGATGGAGAGATAGCTGCAAAAATTATGTGCCTTTTTCCCCTAATAAATGATGAAAATAATCCTGCTTATGATGACCCTTCTGAAACATATGACATTCTTGGACTTCATGTTACTGAAATGAAGGAAGAATTTTGGGATGAAATACGTGAAAGTTATAACTTGGACAAGAATTGCTCTACTCTTAAAGAAATTCTACAAAGTAAACATAAAAACCTGGACTTGATTAATTCTTTAGAAGAACCTTGGTCTACTGCCTTTAATGAAAACAGATTTTCACTTCTGCATGGATTAATATATCATAGAACCAAACATACTAGTTTAGTGGTTCTGGCTAAAAAGGAACATATTGATCTTTTTCTTAAGGAATGCCATGATAATATCACAGCAGGACATTTTTCTTTTGACAGAACTATAGAAAGAGTTGAACATATAGCTTGGTGGCCCCATTATAGAAATGCAACCAACGAATATTGTGAATCTTGTGAAAGATGTCAAAAAGCAAATAAAGCTACTGGAAAAAGATATGGTTTACTACAGGAAATTGAAGAACCAACAGAAAGATGGTCTGTAATTAATATTTATTTTGTTACAGGATTACCTCCAGCAGGGATCCATAACTACAATTCTGTACTAGTAGTAGTTGACAGATTCTCTAAAAGAGCTAAATTCTTGCCATGTCATAAGGAAAATAATGCATTTGACGTAGCATTACTATTTTGGCAGAAGATTATAGCTGATGTAGGATGTCCAAGATATATTATTACAGACAGAGATCCAAAATTTACATCTGAATTCTGGAAAGGTTTATATGATTTATGTGGCACTCAATTGAAGTTCTCTACAGCTTATCATCCTCAAACAGATGGATTGGCTGAAAGAATGATTCAAACCTTGGGATATTGTGCTTATGGTCTAGAATTTAAAGACAAAGATAATTACTCACATGACTGGTGTTCACTATTACCAGCATTAGAATTTGCTTATAATTCCAGTAAACACAGTAGTACTGACATTACTCCTTTTGAATTAGAAAGAGGATGGATACCTTGGTTCCCCAAGGAATTAGTTCTCTCTAAATCAGTGACAATTCACCCCAATGCTACAAATTTCCATCAAATGATGACTAAAACTGCTAATTACGCAGCAGAATGTATAAAGAAATGTTTTGAATATAATAAGACCAGATGGGATAAAACCCATAAAGTTCACCAATTTAAAGTTGGAGATCAAGTTCTTATTTCTACATTCAATTTTACTCATTTATCAGGACCCAAGAAACTCAGGGATTCCTATGTTGGACCTTATACAATTAAAGCTTTACATGGTGCAAATGCAGTAGAAGTTATATTAACTGGAGAATTAGAAAGGAAACACCCCACATTCCCAGTTAGTCTAATCAAACCATTTATTCCTAATAATGATGATAAATTTTCTCTAAGGAAAGATAACATTAGAGTTGTGATACCTCCAGTAGAGAAAGACCAGCTCATTAAAGTTAAGAAAGTTATACAACATAGAAAAATTAGAAAGAATAATGAAGATGTTAAACAGTACTTAGTCAGATATAGTGGATCCAAAGAGGATGAATGGCTTACAGCTGATCAGATCCCTGATTCAGAAAGAATTCTGAGACAATACAGAGTTGACAAAAGAAACCATTAAAAAATGTTTTAGACAACCCTTTTTTAGAGGGAGGAAGTGTCAGCCACTGAGTACATATCACAGTACCTGACATGTACCACGTAACTGCAAATATTATTAATTATTATTATCTCTAATAATAATTACTATTCTTATTGATTATTATTACTATTTATTTATTCTAAATAACTCCATGTAATATTAATTATTATTATCTTTAATAATAATTACTATTCTATAGTTATTATTATTATTATACCTTCATTATTATTACATTAATATTAATATTATTAAAGTACATTAATTACATTAATTAATATAAATACTTTAACAATATATTCACTAATAACTCATGAATAATTCTGGTTAAGCTATGTACTCCTGTTATACAAGATACATAACTTGTAGGCCCTTTGCCATCCTTTCACGTGAAATATCCAGAGTAACAGATGTCACTCTTTCCCCTCTGATTACGCCCACATTCCTTAACATTGGAATATTTCACGTATAAGATATGTACTTTAATATCTTATTAATAAAAGAACTTATTAATATTATAATAATTAATACTTGTAAGATGTACCAATAATCAATGACATCATTATAAGTTAATAACCTTATTAATATTAATAACAGATCAATTAATACAAATGTCATGATGTGATCCATTCCCACTAAGGAATACTGATCAAAGATGTGTCCCATAACACAGCCTTAGTAGAAATCACATCATAAACATTAACAGATCCTCACAAAAGGATCTGTCTTGCCCCTGAAGTTCCACAGTACCTCCCAGGTCATGGAAGCGCTCACAGTTCCCCCCTGAGGAACTCTTACAATATATAAACAGACTGTAAACAGTTGTTTATCCCCCAGAGAATATTTAGAACACCACAGCACAGTACATACCTTAGAGTTATTTACCTTGCTTAGTTCCCCATTCTCCAACAATCCCCCAATTCTCGATAATCTATAGTTTAATACTGTTATTACCTCAAGAATTGGCCACAACCTACCTTCAATAAGGTAGTCACCACGAACCCAAGTGATTATCTCCTTGGATGCCTATTAATACTTTGTATTGATTTGGATGCGCCTAATTAGAGCAATTAGAGCAAGCCTCTCAGACAAGACTTACTGATTGAGGAAGTACCTTTTTACAGGACTTAAAACATTACCCAAACCACTTTAAACCATCAACCTAACTCAGTTACAACCCTTAACCACGGTTAGTTCCACACCCAGGCTGACACGAATGGGGTTATCTTTCCAACTGCCCAAGAAAACCCAAAAAGCCATTCAGCTTATTAGAGATGGTCACTATATTAATCATCCAGATAAAAGCAACTGGACTATTAGAGATATGGATGCTATTTTAGATAACTCTTTAAAATATAATCAATAGCTTGCTTTTTTTATTTTCTTTCTAATGTGTAACATGCAATGTTTCAAATGATTTGTTGGGTGCGAACAAAGCCAAAAAAGGTGGACTATTTGAATAAATTTGCCAAGCGTTCAATCTCTTCTGTAATCTTCCCGTGAGCCACACACTGAGTCACCAGTTCATACTTCCACCAATGTGCTCCTGACAAGCCAAACGTTCCATCTTGGCCATCTCAAACCTTTGGTCCTTATCCTTCTCCTCCCTTTCCCAGTCTAATTTCCTCTCGTCTAATTTTATTCCATTTTCCCACTTCTTTTCCTCTAATTTAATTCCATGATCCCACTTCTTCTCCTCAAGTTCAATTGAGTGGTTGAATGTCCTTTCCTCCAACTTGACCCCCTTATTATCGTTGTTGACCTGTCGTTCAAACTTCAACATCTCAAAACTGAGGGTGTCTCGAGCCACTTGTGACTTTCCTAATAAAGAATAAGTTGAAGAAGCATGTCATCTAAATAAAATTGGAACAAGGATTACATATCCAACTGGCCTTCATCCCTCTTCAATGCATACTCTTCATATTGAGAAAAAGGATTGGGTGTGTTGGGCCCTGAGGTTGATTGGCTCTTAGGATTGATATTGGCACTGTTGGATGCCCTTCGCTGGTCCTTGGGTTTTTGAGTTGGCAACGGTTTACTTGAATTTGCAGGAGAATCCAATGCAGCGTTTTTAGGTGTCAAAGTGGTGCATGATTTGTTTTTCTTCTTCTTACAGGGTGAATGAGTATCTTCTTGAGCATCAGATGGACAGTAATCCTCTGAATCACTTGTGTCAAGGGCCTTTTCTTCGGCAGTGAGGGAATCCACAGCCCTTCAATAGCGCTTAGATGATTTAACCTTTCCACTAGGACATATACTTGCTTCCTTTCCTTGCTAATTTCAAACATGGGAAGAAATGGGGCTTTAGCTAATCAATCAAACAACAGTGATTAATTGATCCAATAACAAACCAGGATTGCCACTTCATTTTCATCTGACGGATTGTCACAAACACTGGCCGGTCCAACTCTTTCCTAAATTATTTAGTGGCAAGGTCAATCGTTTGAAGAAGAAATGGCATAAGTGATAAAAAGAAATTCAAACACACCTCTTCACCGTCCCTGCCTCCTTCAGACCTATTCTCACCAGTTTCTAAAGGTTCCAAGATTGCTGACTGAGGGGCGTTGATAAACGCACGCCAACGGCGCACGCCAACGGCGCACGCCAACGCCAACCCGCACGCCACTTTTTTTTGGCGTGCGGGGCCTACACGCCAAAGTCAATTGGCGTGTAGACCCTACATGCCAATTTTTTTTGGCGTGTAGGCCCCGCACGCCAAAAATGGCGTGTGGTTCCCACACGCCAATTTTTTTTGGCGTGTGGGCCCCGCACACCAATTTTTTTGGCGTGAGGGTCCCCCCTCGCTCACGTAATCAAATGGGCCCTCCCATTCGATTACGTGAGCGGGCCGGCTGACGAGGTTATACAACCTTGTCAGCCGGGAGGACTTCCTCCCGGCACGAGGCTGTATAACCTCGTCGGCCGGGAGGACTTCCTCCCGGCCGACGAGGTTATACAACCTCGTCGGCCAGGAGGAAGTCCTCCTGGCTGACGAGGCTGTATAGCCTTGTTGGCCGGGAGGACTTCCTCCCGGCCGACGAGGTTATACAACCTCGTCGGCCAGGAGGAAGTCCTCCTGGCTGACGAGGCTGTATAGCCTTGTCGGCCGGGAGGACTTCCTCCCGGCCGACGAGGTTATACAACCTCGTCGGCCAGGAGGAAGTCCTCCTGGCTGACGAGGTTGTATAACCTTGTCAGCCGGGAGGACTTCCTCCCGGCTGACGAGGTTATACAACCTCGTCAGCCAGGAGGAAGTCCTCCTGGCCAACGAGGTTGTATAGCCTCGTCAGCCGGGAGGAAGTCCTCCCGGCCGACGAGGCTATACAGCCTCGTCAGCCAGGAGGACTTCCTCCTGGCCGACGAGGTTATACAACCTCGTCGGCCGGGAGGAAGTCCTCCCGGCTGACGAGGTTGTATAACCTCGTCAGCCGGCCCGCTCTCGTAATCGAATGGGACCTCCCATTCGATTACGTGAGCGGGATCCCCCCACACGCCAAACAATTGGCGTGTGGGAGCCGCACGCCAATTGTTTGGCGTGCGCTCCCACACGCCAATTGTTTGGCGTGTGGGAGCGCACACCAAACAATTGGCGTGTGGGGCCCACACGCCATTTTTGGCGTGTGGGTCTCACACGCCAAATCAAATTGGCTGGTAGACCCTACACGCCACTATTTTTTGGCGTGTAGGCCCCGCACGCCAAAAAAAATTGGCGTGCGGGTTGGCGTTGGCGTGCGCCGTTGGCGTGCGTTTATCAACGCCCCTGACTGAGTCATCATGTATAAACAATATTGAATATATTAGCAATTATCAAGAAAGATGAAACAACTGATCGATCTTACAACTGGAGCCCTAGAGTTATTGGAATCCACAGATACATTATCTGAGTCATCTTTATCAACATTTTTTTCCCAGTTATTGGCCTCGGGACCAGAAGAGTCAGAGCTCTCATCACCATTTTGAGCATCAACTTTGTACAAGGGCGTCACAAACGGTTTCTTACCCATCAGCTGATGCATAGCATGGAAATGTGGACACATTTTGTCAAGCTTCTCGTCAATGGTGATAATTCCTGCCAATCGGTCTTCATTGGTGAGTCCAAAGCCAATGGAGAGGGATTGGGTATGTGTTTTCTTGTACTTGTCCTTGTAGCTGTTAAAACAATCTTTCATCTGCCTCGCCGTTAGGTTGATTTTTGAAGGGGATTGATTCCTCAGATTGATTGCCATAAGCTCGAATCCGTTAATCTTCCCTTTGGCTGGCCTTCCAACCGCCGGTGCCTTACCAGTTCCAAAGCACAAATTGTAATTCTTTTGGATTTTGAGCCAGTCGATGATTATGAGGAAGTCGTCCTTCTTTAGGTTAGAAGAGGTTTTTCCGGTTGTATCATCGTCAGAGACATGTTGTGCTTGCTTCTTGATGGGTTTCTTCCTGCTTGCTGACGTCTTTGGTATCACTTTTCCTTGTCCGGTGATGAATTTATTCGTTTTTTTGATAGGCATCGTTCTGGGATCAGGGAATGATTGATTAATGTTTTTTCTGCAAGCAAGTTTATAATCGACTAAACTTACCAAATTTTGAGGAAAACTGAAGAACAAGTTTGGGTTTGTGACTGGGTGGAGTTGTATTGGCAACGATTTATTGTTGGTTGGGGTTGAATCGTGGAGGATTATTGATTGTATTGGGGTTGTATATTGCAAGTTTGGATCCTGAGTTGTGATTGGTTGAATTGTGGAGGATTGTGGTTTTTGTAATTATAATTGGTGTTTTTGTTGGTGATACTTGACACGTCTAGTGCAAATAATGGCATTATTTGGAATTTTTATCCACTGGTTTCATAATTGTGGATTTTGTGCAACCCGTTGATTAGATAATCGTGGATTTGGTCATATTTGATACCCCCTATTCAATTCTTTTATAAAAAAAGTAACTAAAAATTATCTCATTTTTTTCGAAAATTTTAAAAAAAAAAAAAAAAAAAAAAACATTTTTACATATACTAATCATCCGTTTTTTTCTAAAAATCCTTTATAGTGAAATTACAGGACAACACCGCTTTATTTCAATACTATTTGCGCTATCTCAAGCTAAGGAGAGAAGAAGAAATCAAAAATCACATCCCTAGCGATTGGGATCTCCTTACAGAAGAGGAAAGGTTAATTTTGGTGTCTTACCACACTCACATCTGCGAGGAGAAAGATCTCAATGCGGAACTTAATCTCCAGGCCTATCTTCAAGACCTTAAAGAAAAAAAAGAAAGGATTTTTCAAGAGAAATACCAATCAAAAAGTAAGTTCCTTTAAAATACATATAAAATACCTAAAAATAAATAAAAAAATAAAAAATAAAAACACAAACTTATTTTTCTTTTTGAATTTTTTAGTGGCCTCCTTTGAAAAAGAGAATAATACTCCTTCCGTTGACAACGGGATCAATAATCCTCAAGAGAAAGGAAATAGTAAGTCTTTTAAATACACATAAAAAATATATATATATAAAAACTAATAAAAAATGGTTAAATCTACTAGATCTAACCATCCCAACTTACTTGGTCTCCTTGCAAGTCCGAAAAGATCTCGAAGCCGCAAAGGAGCTCCAACAGCAAGTCAAGAGTATGCACATGACAAGCATAACTTGGAAGGGAATTGATCTGACTATTCCAGGGATCATCCGGGTACCGCAGGACTCACCACCGCCGGGTCCAGGAGCGGAAACTGCAATGGATGTCGACAAGAGACCCCCAGGATTGTCGGAGGCTATCCAGATACGCCCTTCCACCCCGGAGATACAAGTGCTCTTGAAAGACGAGCAAATCTGACTCCGGGTGAAAGAGCACGTCTCCATTTGGAGACAGTGCCAAGCTGCCTTAAGAAAGGGCCCTACCGTCGAGCTGAGACTGTTATTGACCTCGGCTCAAGAGAGCCAGAAAGCCCTACAAAAGCTTATCCCCAACGAGGAGATTGAAACATATGTAAAAGGATGGAATCCTTGGGAGGAAAAGAAGTTACACTTCCCAGCCCCTCCCAAGAAGTTATCCGGTCTCAAATTCAAGAAGAAAGAGAATGGGAGGAACCAAAGTTCTTCATTGATCAACTTTGACGATCCAGTCCGCTGGAAAAAAGCAACCGATCTCCTTCACGTAGCCGCACACTTGTACAAGAACATCGACTAAGCCCCCATGTTATAAACTCTGTATTCGACTCTTTAGAATCTTTGAATAACAATATAACTACCATCAATGTAAATAACAAAACTAACCTAAGAATTATAACAAACAAAATAGAACAATGTCTAGAGACAACTAAAAGTTGTTTAAATTGCAGCATACTAGGAGTAATAAAAAAATTAGACTCCCCTCTCCCTATTGACTTATCAGGGAGACATTGTGAGTTATTGATAGAAATCAGTAAGGACAGTGAGATGATCAAAGATAGTGTCAAAGAAACTAAGATAATCACAAATGACACTCTTAATTACCTTGAAGAATTACACTCTTCTCAAGTATCCATGGCAGAGTATATCGTTAATTCCTTAAAGAAACCGGAGAAAAAAGAAGAAAAAATTGAAGAATTAATTACAAACCTAAGTAATAACATTAACAAAAAATTAGATAACCTAGAAAACAGTGTAAATTATAAATTATCTGAGATAAATTCAGAAATAGAATCTCTAAAGTTAAAAGATAATGTAATTTCGAAATTATCCACTATAATTTTAGGGATAGAACAATTAAAAACAATGAAATCTGAACAAAAAGACTCCCCTCATCAAGAGGAAATGATTAACCAAGCTCAAAAGGATAGGAATAAATATGGAGATAAAGAAATAAAACCCATAAAGTATCAAGATAGAGATGAAGCCCCTCAAATAAATCTTGATTATGGTATATTCCAAGATAATAACCACATGAATATCTTGAGAAACCACAAGACTTAAGGAATAATGCTCAAATTATGGATAATGAACAACCAAGATTCAATAACCCCTTTATGCAGAATCAGCCAATAAATAAAAATCCTAGAATGTCCACACCGTATAAAGGAGCAGATATGACAGCTATACATAAATTAATGCCCCCTCTTAAAGATTGGCCCAAATTTGATGGTAAAGGAGAGTATGACCATATCAGCTTTATTGAGTATATTGATCACATAGTAACAACTTACCAAGCCGATGATGAAGTTATCACTTCCAGAATTACTGTTGTATTTTGAAGGAATGGCCTCCTCTTGGTTTATTACTAACAGCAGAGCTGTAGGAAATCAACCCTGGTCTGTATGGAAACAGTTGATCAAAGCTCATTATGGTACCAGGATTTGGAAGAATGAAAAACGTAAAGCCTTTGAAAGTGATTACTTTGACCCAACAAAAGAAACAGCTGCTGAATGGTGTTTGAAACAAAGGAAGAGAATAGAATGTGTACACATCAATGTTACTGATGAAGAAGCCAATGACAGACTTCTAAATCAATGTCAAGGAACATTGGAATCTATAATGAGATGTAGACTGCCATCTATGAGAGTAGACTTAACTGAATTCAGTAGTGTACTACATGAAATGGTTATACTCAATGGATTGAACAAAAAATACACAAGAAGAAACTTGCCTGAGAGGAGAGAAGTGCAGAAAGAATCTCCCAAACCTAACAATCCAGCAGAAGTACCCAAGAAAATAGTAATACCTGAGTGTTACAACTGTGGTGAAAAAGGACACAAGAAACCTGATTGCCCTAATCCCCGCAGAAAGATAAATGTTGTAGAATTAGAATCTAGATCAGACAGTGAAGAAGACACCCATTCTCAGTTTGAGACAGTTACTAGTGAACCATTTCAAGAGGAAACAGCTAGGATAGCAGTAATTCAAGCTGATATTGGAGATGAATTGTCTATTAACTCTATTCATGGAGATTCTAATTTACCGCAAAAATGGGATACATCACTTAAAGTAGGACATGTATCTGATGCAAAACTCCTTACTAACAAACCTGAGGCAGGAATGAGCTATACTATGGGAAAGACCAGTTATACCACTGTTATAGTTGATAATAAGGAGATGAAAGTACTACTAGACGTAGGAGCCTTTTGTTCTTGTACCAGTAGTATTTTTCTGGAAGAAAACTATCCAGACTGGGAAGAAACCCTGATGCCAATGCCAAAAGCCAAGTTTAGTAGTTGTAACTCTAATATGAAAGCCGTAGGAGTCATAGCCATACCTCTTATTTTTGCACATTCTAAAGGATCCCTTAGATTATTGGTAGAATTTTTGGTACTACAAGATGCTGTTTTTGATTATTTGATTCTAGGAAATGATACATTCTGCATGTATGGCATAGATATATTCCAAAGCAAAGATAGATTCTATACTATTGGAGGAGAATGGAAAAGAAAATTCCAAATTTGTAATATCAATATTAAAATATCAGATGTTACAACCAAACCTGAGGTCCCAAAAGAATTACTATCTTTCCAAGAGGAGTATCTGTCCCAAGCTGCAGTAAGTGAAATACTGAATGAAGATCAGAAAATAGATGTTCTGAAAACCTGCTTTAAACACAAAGAGGCCTTCTGTACCATAGAAGAACCCATTGGTAATATCAAAGGACATGAAATGAAGCTGGAACTTACGGTTAATAAACCGTACCCACCTCAGTTAAGAAGACCCCCTTATCCCTCTAGCCCTAAATCAAAAGAAGCTCTAGAAATTCACATAAAAGAATTAAAAGAACTGAAATTGTTGAGAAAAGTAGGACATAATGAACAGGTAGAAGTAACTACACCTGTTATAATTGCATGGCATAATGAGAAATCAAGAATGGTAGGAGATTTCCGTGCCTTGAATAATTATACTAGACCAGATTATTATCCCATACCAAGAATAGATCATTCTCTGCATAATTTATCTAAAGCCAAGTACATTACAACCATGGATGTACTTAAGGGATTCCATCAAATACCAATAGAACCAGATAGCAGGAAATTCCTCAGAATCATATGCCCTTTGGGAATCTTTGAGTATTTAAGAATGCCTTTTGGGATACAGAATGCTCCATCCCACTTCCAGAGGATGATGGACTCAATTTTTGGATCATTCATCAGACAGAATTAGATGATGGTATATATAGATGATATAATTATTTATTCTGATGATTGGGAAACTCATTTAGAGAAAATCAATATAGTACTTCATACTGCTATAGAATCTGGTTTAAAAATGTCAATTAAAAAATGCAACTTTGGATATGGAGAACTCAAAGCACTAGGAAGAGTTGTATCAGGACTCTCACTAGCAATAGAACAAAATAAAGTGGGGACGAAGTATGGCTAGATGGCTGCAACATTTCAACAACCCACCCAAGCCAAAAATTGAAACATAGATGACTGGGACCTTTTTCTATCTGTAACAGAATCTCAAAATCCGTGTATAAGCTGACACTCCCTATATCCATGAAGGGGGTACATCCTTTATTTCATGTGTCAATACTCCGCAAAAACAGAACGGACAAAAACATGGAACGGCGGATGGAGGACCCAGAAGCAATTGTGGTGGACGGCGGGGACGATTGGGAGGTCAAAGAGGTACTGGACTGTAAAAGGCGAGGCGGAAAGACCCAATACCTGGTTAGCTGGAAGGGATTTGGAGCGGAAGAGAATTCATGGGAACCGGTGGAAAACTTGAAGAATTGCAAGGAACTGGTAGCAGGATTTAATTCAAGATTTCCGAATGCGGCAACTACTCATTGGCGGACGCAGAGAAGGAAGTGAGGGACAAAATTGATCAGAAGTGGAAATTTTTTTTATGGTATTAGACAATGAGTGGGGGATTAAGCAGGCGCTGATAACCGCACGCCAACGCCAACCCGCACACCAATTGTTTTTGGTGTGCGGCCATTTTTTTTTGGTGTGTAGGGTCTACACACCAAAAAAAAAGGGCGGGTGGGAGCGCACGCCAATTTTTGGCGTGCGGGTCTCACATGCCCTTTTTTTTTGGCCTGTAGGCCCGGCACGCCAAAAAAAAAAGGCGTGCGGGTCCCACACGCCAATTGTTTGGCGTGTGGGACTTGCTCAGGTCATCAAACCGTTGGACCGGTTTGATGACGTGAGCACATCCCGCCAGGAGGAGTTCCTCCTTGCTGACAAGGTTGTATAACCTCCTCAGCCACCTCCCGGCCGGCAAGGTTATACAGCCTTGTCAGCCGGGAGGAACTCCTCCTGGCCAACGAGGTTGTATAAACTCGCCGGCCGGGAGGAGTTCCTCCTGGCTGACAAGGTTATACAACCTTGTCAGCCAGGAGGAGTTCCTCCTGGCCAACGAGGTTGTATAACCTTGTCAGCCAGGAGGAAGTCCTCCCGGCCGACGAGGTTGTATAACCTTGTCAGCCGGGAGGACGTCCTCCTGGCTGACGTGGTTATACAACCTCGTTGGCCAGGAGGAACTTCTCCTGGCCGGCAAGGTTGTATAGCCTTGCCCGCCGGGAGGACTTCCTCCTGGCCAACAAGGTTGTATAACCTTGTCGGCCAGGAGGAAGTCCTCCCGGCCAACCAGGTTGTATAACCTCGTCAGCTGGGAGGAAGTCCTCCCGGCTGACAAGGTTATACAACCTCGTCAGCCAGGAGGAACTCCTCCTGGCGGGACGTGCTCACGTCATCAAACCGGTCCAACGGTTTGATGACATGAGCAAGTCCCACACGCCAAAAAATTGGTGTGCGGGACCCGCACGCCAATTTGTTTTGGCGTGCCGGGCCTACAGGCCAAAAAAAAAGGGCGTGTGAGACCCGCACGCCAAAAATTGGTGTGCGCTCCCACACGCCAAAAATTGGCGTGCGCTCCCACACGCCACAACTTGGCGTGCGCTCCCACACGCCAAAAATTGGTGTGCGCTCCCACACACCAAAAATTGGTGTGCACTCCCACACACCCTTTTTTTTGGCGTGTAGACCCTACACACCAAAAAAAATGGCGTGTACGCCCTGCACGCCAAAAAAAATTGGTGTGCGGGTTGGCGTTGGCGTGCGTTTATCAACGCCTGGATTAAGCATTAAAAGTGGGATAATGTCATGAGCCGTATTGCGGGCCCGCCCGCACCAGAGCCCGCACCACATGTAGATAGCCTATCATGTACATGTCACAGACAGGCCACTATATAGTCTGTCAGGACGAGGATCTACATCCCTTCCTCATCCTGCACTCTACATTATAGGATCCCAAAACCCCAGAAACCCCAGACCCCAGTGCCTTCCTCTCCCCAGATCAGACCATAACAGTCGGCACCAATCTTGAAAAGCTTTCCAATCTCCAAGATGATTCAGTCAACTCCACATGCGTAGTAAGTATTGAACTTGTTAAAATAAAGATTGTGTACTGTGGGACTCGAACCCACAGCCTCAGCATTCATGAGTGATGCTCTAACCATTGAGCTAAGTACGCTTGCAAAATTTTCCATACATAACATATGTATTGCTTGAGCTCTTCAATACCCCCCCTAAGGCTCATGGACTTACATGGGATCTAGGTCATTTGAGAGCAAAATGTATCAAGCAGTGCCTTAACATTGACACGTCACAAGTAAGAGCTCAAAATAATTTTCTGAAGATGACTTTGAAATAAAGGGTTGGATTCTATTTCGAGTTGGACCACCCGATGTCAACTAGGGCTTTGTGGAGCTCCAGGTTCCATTGAAAAGGCAATTGCTTGAGACCGTATGGAAAACAATTGACTTTGCAGACCCAATCTGGGTGAATTGGTTCATCAAAGCCGGGGGGCTGTTCCATGTAGATAGGCAAGTCAAGATGGCCGTTCAAGACAGCTGTTTTAAAGTCTACCTGACGGCCTTTCCAGTTGTTGGCGGCTAGAAGCAATAGAATAAGACACAGCGTCTCCAGGCAAAGAGTGGGCAACAAAACCTTGTTGTAGTCTGTACCATGAACCTGAGAGTAGCCCAATGCGACTAGACGGGCTTTAAGCTTTTGAATCAAGTTGTCAGGCCTTCTCTTCACCTTTAAGACCCACTAGGATTTTATAATTGTTTGTTTCTCCGGGCGGGGAACTAAATTCCAGGTGCTCATGTTGAGAATCAACGCAAATTCATCATTGGCTGACTTCAGCCATCTGGCCTTGTTTGGAGATCTGAGGAGTTGGCGCCAGGTGTTCAGTGTATCAATAGAGGAAGAAGTATCCGTTCTTTTAGACCAGTGACTGAAACAATCCGGCACCTTGCTTTCTCTTGTGGATCTTTGTTGAGGGGGAGGAGATGAGGGATCAAGGGGCTTTGGAGGTGAGCTGGACACCACCGGTACTGAGGGAATGGGCTGAGGACAAAATAGGAATGAGGAGTTGGAGTTGGAAGAGATGGTTTGTGGGATGCGCTGTATATTGGTGGGGGCGTGAATGGAGGCAGTCAGGCGCCTGTCAAAACAAGGCTCCAGGACCACATTGAGTGGCAATGACGGAGTAGAGGAGGAGTGTTGGAATTCTGTCTCCTGATCCCCAAAAGACCATTGAAATATGAATGATAATTGATATGATTAGTTGGACTGACTCTTTCTATTGTTGACTCATAATACTATTTCCAATAACTTAACACACACTTGTAGACTTTGATCCCTGTTGTAGTAGTTATTTTTTATTGAATTAGTAAGACTCACATCAAATTGATCTTTTCCCATCTTCTTCCATTGTTATTTATTATTTATTATTCTTTGTTCATTATTATTCATTATTTATTATTCAGTTATCAGCCACAAATTGACCACTTGTAACTAGTCTATAAATACATAGCCTATTCCAAGCAATAACAAACCATCAGTTCTCCTCAGTTCAACCAGTCCCCAACTCTGAGTTTCCCTTGAGTCTGTTTAACATTCCTCTCCCCCTTCATCACTTCAAATTATAATTAGGAGGAGGGAGCTTCTGATTCAGAAGGGACTGTGGGCAGAACTTTAAAAGTGTCAGCGGGAACAGGAGTCAAGGGGATGGGGGGAGAAGAGACAGAATTAAGAGGAAGGAGGGGAGAGTGGCCACACAATTTTGACGGAAGTTTCAGACAAGGTTGGAAGGAGTAGCTCATAGCCGTAGGGAAAAACTGTATTGTTTAATAGCACGTCCCTGGTCATGAGGGAAACGCAACTTTCTAAGTCCCACACTTGGAAACCATTCCCATTGGCCAGATACGAGAGCAGGATGGAGGCTTGGCCTTTGGGATTGAGCATTTTCCGGTTTGCTTTGGGGACCTTGTATGCCAAACAAGGCACCCAAAAGGATGAAGAGAGTTGATGTTGGCTGGTGGGATTGAAAGTAATGAGGTTGGCAATTTAAAGCCAGCGGGGGTGTGGCATGGAAAGGAACTGTAGGAAAAAGCAAAATGAAAAAGGGCATCTGCCCAGAACAGATTGGGGAGATGGGCGCTGGTAAGAGAGCACCTGATTGAGTTTCTGATTGTCCGGTTAGTGTGCTCTGCTACGCCGTTGAGTTCAGGAGAGTGAGGTGGACCGGGCTTGTGTTTTATCCCGGCCGACACCAGGTAGGATGTAAATGCGGAAGAAAGATACTTGCCACTGTTATCGGATCTTAGGGCATGTATCTTGTGGGTACCAGATTGTTCAAACAGCTCTCAAAAAGTTTTGAAACAAGAAAATATGTTGCTTTTGCATTTCATTGGATAGACAAATAGAAATTTTGAGAAATCATCTACAAATGTGACAAAGTATGAATAGCCCTCCTGAGATTTAACTTTGTAGGAGCCAACGTCAGAGTGGATGAGTTGCCCGGGAAGGGTCAATCTGTTCTGGGACCTTGAGTGAAAAGCGGTTTGAGACATCTTGGATTGAATGCAGACCGCACATTGTTGGACCTCAAACTTCTTCATGACTGAAGGGACAATCAAATTGAACTTCAGCAATGCTTTGAGAGACTTCAGGCCCAGGTGAGAGAAACGGCAATGGTATCCTAGGAGAGAGGAGTCAACTGAGAATGAAGGGGTGGAAGTGGATGAACATGCACTCACCAACTTGGAAGGGAGATAATACAGATTTCCTCTAAGATATCCACACCCAGCAGTTGCACCAATCATTGTCAGTTTCTCCGTGTGAAAGATATTGCAGGAAGACTTGGTGAACACAACGGTTAGCCCGGAATTGCAGAGTGAGGCTACCAAGAGCAGCGGTTTGTTGAGAGACGGCACTACCAATGTTTTGAGCTTCGGTCCCTTGTCAATTGGCAGCCAAGCCATTCTACAATGAGTTGCTTCAACAATGGAATGATTGGCCAGACAGACGGGGGTCTGGTTGGGTCGAGGTGACTCCACAGAATCAAGGTAAGGTGTCATAGACATCAAGCATCCCAAGTCAATGTTTGCATCACCAGAGGCTTTAGGGTTGAGAGAGACGGAAAGAGAAGCAACCGCGTTGCCCACTACAATGTCAACAAGGGAACCGGAGAAGTTGGATTCATCATTGTTGTCCAAGGCAGGGGTTGATTGCCCAAGCGTGGTCACAGAGGTTTGACCAGCCCTGGCTTTGGGTTTGGTCACGGGACCATGGAATTTGTCTTGGTCTTTGGGTTCAAATTGTGGCTTTTGATTGGCTTTGACTTCCTTGAGTATCCTGTGTGTATTGTTGCATGAATTGGGGTCATGACCATCTGCATTGCAGAAGTCACAGTGGCAAGGCTTTCTGTCACAATATGCAGGGCGTTTGTCAGTCTTGGATCTGGCTTTAGCAGACGACACCGTTATACCAACATCCGACTGGGATTGACAACATGTGTATTCTTTTTTCAGGGCTAGGACAATGGACTCGGTCTTGAAATCCTCCTGATTCATTAAATGTGAGACACATCCCATCCAATCTTCTGGGATGGAGCTGAGAAGGGTGGTGGTATGTACGTTGGAAGAGTTAAGGCAATCATATGCCTTGGCCATTGTGTTGATGTGCTCTAGAACATCATTGCCCTCCATTTTTGCAAGGAGGAGCTTCCAAAGCCAGAACACAGGGCCGCCAGTTGAGGAGTCCTGATGCGCTTGGACAAACGCTTGCCACATGCCAAAATTGTTCCATTTGTGTGGACGGATCCAGATAAGATTCTCAGAGCTGATTGTCTGAGTAAGAACCACACAGACCAACTTGTTTTCTGCAATCCACGTGGGTGAGGGATTAGCCAGTATTGAACTCTTGACAACGTCGTCAACGTTCATTGAGTAGAAGTACCAGGAAATGAAAAGTTCCCAGTCTAGAAAATTGGAGTCTGGCCCAGGGGGCTGGAGAACAGGAAGTCTTGCGCTTGATGTTTTATGCAAAGATGAAGCCAAGAATTTGGGACCAATGCTTATGGTTCCAAGTTTGTGTGAGCCTGTGTCTCTTGAGTGACAACAGAACACAAGGAATTGGGGGGAATAAGTAATAAATTACTTAGTAGGAAAATAAACACAAGTTATAAAATAATAAAGAAAAGATCTTAATTGATCTGGGGAGCTGCCAACTGAGGGTCAGCCTCTTCTTCCACAAATGAAACTGGGAGAAGGATCCTGGTCAAAGGAAACTGAAGCCAGCCAATCTTTTTCTGGTCAGAAGAAACTGACACAAGGCTCCTTAGATGGAAACCTGGTTGATTTTCCCTGATACAATCAACAAAAATGCAAGGGGATAAGATCAAGGAGTGATCAAGAAATCTAGTGCTATTTAAGGCTTTATCAAGCAGGATTTAACCCTATGGAGTTATACCAATAATGGTTTGCCAGTGATGTAGTAGGAAAGGGGGGAGGATAAGACAGAACAGACAGACTAGAGATAAAGGATTGGAGAAAAGTTGATGAGGTAGCAGAAGAAGGGACTCACTGGTTGATTAAATGACAGTTGAACTGGGAAGTAATCAGAGAACTGAGGGCCTTACTTAATATTCCAAAACCTTGGTGAGGAAGCTGCTTGAGGTCAACTGGTTGAAGTCCTTTTTCTGAAGTGTGTGGTTGTTGTGTAGTATTCTGGAGTCTGTGTATCTTCTGGGGTGTAGATGATACTCAGACTCGAAAATTTTCATAGTTTGATGACATAAGCAGTGCTGGCTTGTGGTCAGCTTGCATCTGAAACACTTCGTAACAGTATATAGAATAAATTCACCAGTAATTCATTACTATATGAAGGAGTGAGATATAGAGAAAATGCTCAGTTGTAACTAGGGCTAAATTATGATGAGGAAACAGAATCTGAAGTCAAAACAATTGTAAGTTCAAAACTTTAAAAGATATGATTAAGTTTTTGTCTTAAAATGTGTGTAAGGAAGACTTGTAGGCTAATTTTATTAGCTCTAAGGCTGACACTTTTTCCAAAGAGGACGGATTGTTGTTGGAGGCCATTCTGTCAAAAGGCAAGTGATCCTTGTTGGTTGGTCACAATATTTCACTCAAAAGACCCTTATTTAACATGCTTAGTTGTGCTGGAGTTTAGTGCGGGCTCATAACCTGTTGAGCTAAACCAGAACTGAGACAGCAGAGCACAAGGTGGGTGAGTTATTGATAGTTGTGGAAGGATAATTGTATTGCTCATAAGAAAAAGGGATCAAGAGAAGAAAAAGAAGAAAAACTCACCTGAGACAGCAGAGCACAAGGTGGGTGAGTGATTGATAGTTGTGGAATGATGAGGAAAGAATCCTTCCACAGCTGCTGTCTCAGGTGTCTACATACAAATAGTGAAATGTGTATGACATCTGAGAGAAATGTGAGAAGCATAGAGGTAAAAAAGGAAAAGGAGAAATAGTGAAATCTAATGAAATCTAACAGGACTTACACGACTCTTTCCAAGAGATGGAATGCAGTTGGTGGTGGCTATTGCAGTGAGGACAGCTTCACCCCACCATTCTTTGGATAGGTTAGACTGTACCATCATGCAACAATCCATGTTGATGATTGTTTTGTTAGCTTGCTTGGCAATTCTGTTGTGCTTGGGGGTGTAAGGCAGTGCAACATTGTGCTGAATGCCTGATTTGAGTAGCAACAATGAGAGTTGTTGGTTGCAGAATTCACCACCTCCATCAGTTATCAGCGTCTTGACTTGATTGCCTGTTTGAAGTTGAAAGAAGGTGAGAAATTCCCTGATCAAGTTTGTGGCTTGATCCTTGGTCTTCAGGAGTGATACAGCAATGTAACTGGTGTGCTGATTGACTAGGTTGATGAAATACCGTGCTCCTGAGTTCGTCTATGGTGATATGGGCCCAACTAGATCACCATGAATGACTTCTAAGGAGTGATTTCTTTTGTCAAAGTGACTTTTGAACGTTATTCTTGCGAATTTGCCTTTCATGCATACATCACAGCTTTCAATGTTGGGGCCAAGTTTTTCAGGAACAATGGCTTTGTTCCAAGCCGCACCAGCATGGCCTAGACAAGCATTCCAGGTGAGAAAAGGTGAAGTCAAGGAGGAGTGACTGTTGGAGAGAAAAATTGCCGGATGTGCCAGTAGTGGACCTATGTGGTGAACAATTTCAAGAATGCCACTGTTGGTATTGCATTTGAAGTCAGCAGAGTCATCAATGGTTACCAAGGATGTTGATCCTTCAGCAGTGATGTTGGATGATTTCTTGATGAGCGCAGTGAGGGAAATGAGATTTTGAGTCAAGAAAGGGACGCATAATGAGTTGTATAGGGTGATTTTTCTCCCTTTCAAATTGAGAATGGTGGCATCTCCTGCTTGTTTAGCGGAGAGGTGGTAAATGTTGCTTCCTGTGCTGGTTTGAATGGTACAATCATGTGTGACGTCAAAGAATAACAGGTCATTGAACATGTGATGGGATGCTCCAGAATCTAAGATGGCCGGCGCATTTTGGGTTTGAAGATTTAAGGCCACAGCTGTAGTTATGTTCGCAAACACAGGTTTCTTGTACTGGGATGGTGTGTCAGATGTTGCAGGTAAGAACGCGGGAACTGATCTATTGTGGGTGAGGGACTGGATGTTGTTCTGGGTGAAGTAACCAGCACTTCTCTTCAGTGTGCTTTGCATGCGGCTTATGCTTGCCGTTCTTGCATCCTGGAGGTAGCCTGAATCTTGCTGCATATGCTGTTTCAGTTCTTTCTGGAGGCTGTTTTTGTTTTGATTGCTCATTGTCTTCAGCAATTTCCTTGAGCCTGTCAATGAAAGCTTCATGATTTTCCATTGGTTCTTCATTGAGCACAAATAATTCAGTGAGTTCTTGTCTAATTGTGTACAGTTTTGCCACTATGACAGAGGTAATTTCATGAACAGGGATAACGTGAGTGATTGCTGCAAAGTTGGTTAGACATGTATTGATGTTTTCTAGGAATGTTGTCATGTTCCCATTGTATTTTATCAATTGCCAAGCAGTCAGGCACCAGTTGAAGCACATTGCAATTCTTTGTGTGTATCTTGCGGAGATCTTCTGCCACAAGAGGTAGCCATGATCTTCATTCTGTTCAGTGACTATACTGTTGAATAACCTGTTTCTGATTTTTCTTGTGATGATGAATGCTAAGTTGTTCAATTGCTTTCTTAGATGCACTCCGGGTTGTTCTCCCGGGTCTCATTGGATAACGTTCCACAGGTCCCTGCTCTCAAGGTAGCTTCTCATTCTGTTTGCCCAGAGAGGATAGTTGATTTCACCAAGTAGGGCCGGAATGTGCTCAAGATTGTCTTTGAGAGAATTTGGTGGTGGTGCTGCAGCCATTGTTGTATATGCCCTTTTTAGTTTTTCTTGATTGATTGGTGACGGTTTGATTGAGTCAAGACTGTAAATCTGTGAGAATTGGAAAATCTAAAAGTGGTATTTCTCATCAGATATTGTATTCACATGTTTGTATTATTTTTGATAAAGAGGAAAGTAATGTGTAACTTCTCACACCTAAAAGGGCAGAGGTAAGTAACTGTTATGGGATGGTGGATTTTGTTATGACAAGTGAATTTATGAGAATTAGGAATGAAGGGGTGATGATGAAAGAGATGTAGAGAAAAGTGAGGTTGCAAAAATTGAAGTGAAGGAGAATAGAAATGATGATTTTTTTTTTTGGTGTGTTTAGTTTTTGTTGAAGGGAAAAAGGAATTTCTGTATGTGAGCTGATTGTGATTCAAATGAAACGTGGTGCTTGAGGTGAGAAAGATGAGGAGGCACAAATCAACATTAAATGGTAAGATCTTTTTTAAATCATACAGGTACATAATCATCTGCAGGGTGTGACTCCCAGACTATGCTGGTCAAGATACCATCATTGGGGTTCATGTAAGATCAGAGCGCTGTTCAGGGATTTTTGGCCTGAGACAGCTGCATCAAACGTGCATTCATCACCTGGGTGATGGCAGCAATTGGTAGTTAGTTTCGTTTATCTCTAGGGTTCTTGTCCTCACTAGGTTGTTTGTAAAACAGAGTGTATTTTTACGTACTTGTTTCTTTTTGAGCTTTGCTGTTTCCTGCATCATCATGCAAATTCTGACAGCCTCCACCAACATCCTCCAATGCCCATTGTCAGCTATGTGTATGAAACACTGGCTTGATGTCTATTCAAAGCCAGGTACTATCACTGTGCTGAAAGGTTATCAGAATAATCACAAGTCTTATTCTCTCTCTATAGTGTCCAAACTATGCACAGAGGATAACCTAAACTCCTTGTAATTGTCTATCTACTATAAAACTAAAAAAAAAATAGGCTCCTGGAGCCAAACAAACCATGCAAGGTTTGTACCGTATCAATACATGCAACCTAACGGGTCAACGTCGGCCCGTTAGGTTGCATGACACGGATCACGGATCTCGGCGTCAATCTGTGTCTTTCTACAAGTACCTCCCCCCAAAATTGGGGGCTATGTACTTGTTTGGTATACAAATGAGTCAATCAGGAGAAGACTAACAGCTATCCATATAGGTTTGGCTGTCTTTCTGTCTTTTTGAGAGAAATGTAACAATGTAAATTGTTACTAAGCAGTTGGCAAGCACTTGAGCTGATTGGCTACTGTCAGAGGTGGTAGTCTTGCAGCAACTGCTTTATAAGGAATAGTCCAAGGTCTAAGATGGTGATGTTCTAAGATAGCTTGATAACTAGTCCAGTAAATAAGGTGGGTTGGATAATAAAGGAATAACACTACTCTAAAAGTAGGAGGAGAATATTCAGTGTACTTACTAATGTGGTACTGGGGGAATATGCTGAGGATCCAATCTTAGGCCAGGAAATGGCCTCCTGTTATATTCTAGAGGTCTTCAGGGGAAGGTTCTAGAATGTTGTTGTATATTCTGCTCTAATGTATTACAATTCAAATGCACTATGATCCAATGGGGATTGTATTGAATTGAGCACAGTATTTTCTATTTCCCCATGACCTCATGAAATGTATGTATAACCAATCACATCATGGGCCAATTCATTTAATAGAACAATACTGGGAAATTACCACACACTTAGTTAATTTCTTTCTTATAAGCATAATTTTATTATTATTATATCTATGCAAATAAGTTTATTGTCTCTCAGCTTTTATGACAATAATTTCTAATCCATAATTTATATTTTTTATTCCCTTTTTCTTAAAGTATCTGTCAGCCACCAAGATATTACATGTAGTATGTAAACATGTAATACTTGAAACTGCAAACTTGAATAATTATAATTATTCTTTATTTTTTATATAATATCTTTTATTACATTAATAGTCTTAACAGCACGGAAATTAGACCTTATCATTTATCAAATGGTACAGTAGTCTAACAGTTAGAGACTGGCTCAGTAATAACTGGTATAAATATAAGGACCTGAGTTCAAGCCACCAACGCATACTCTTCATATTGAGAAAACGGATTGGGGTTATTGGGCCCTGAGGTTGATTGGCTCTTAGGATTGATATTGGCACTGTTTTATGCCCTTTGCTTCTCCTTGGGTGTTTGAGTTGGCAACAGTTTGTTCAAATTTGCAGGAGAATTCAATGCAGCATTGTTGGGTGTCAAAGTGGTGCACAATTTGTTTTTCTTCTTCTTGAAGGGTGACTGAGTATCTTCTCAAGCATCAGATGGACAGTAATCCTCTGAATCACTTGTGTCAAGGGCCCTTTCTTTGGCAGTGAGGGAATCTACAGTCCTTTGATAGCACTTAGATGATTTAGAGCATCCACAATTGTGTGGATAAATTTTTGACAACTGTCGAGCTCTTAGCAAGCTCAACAGTTATTTTGTCAAGAGTGTCCCCACTTGCGGCTTGATAACCCGGCTCTATTGCTAGGTTATTGACCCAGTTCCACATTTGTGCTCCTCTGCAACTCGAGTCAATAACTTGAGTTTCAGAAGAGGCCCTGGGGTGGGTATTTACAAGTGGGGAGCTCTCGGGGGTGTTGAATGGGGGGAGGTTTCTGAGCTTGATAGAGGTCCATAAATTTATGGACCTCTATTGAGAATCCTAGCAATTTGATAGTTGTCAAGCGCTATCAAGCGCACAAGTTGGGCAGCGTCTTGATAAAGTTGGCTTATTGAGCCGACTTATTGAGACAATTGTGGATGCTCTTAGGCTTTCCACTAGGAAAAATACTTGCTTCCTGTCCTTGCTAATGTCAAACATGCAAACAAATGGGGATTTAGCTAATCAATCAAAAAACAGTGATTAATTTGTCAAATTCCAAACCAGGATTGCCACTTCATTTTCATCTGATGGATTGTCACAAACACTGCCTGGGCCAACTCCTTCCTATATTATTTGGTGGCAATATGAATTGTTTGAAGAAGGAATTGCATAAGTAATCAAAAGAAATTCAAACACACCTCTTCACTGTCCTTGCCTCCTTCAGACCTATTCTCACCGGTTTCTAAAGGTTCCAAGATTTCTGACTAAGGGATCATGTATAAACAATATTGAATATATTAGCAATTGTCAAAAAAAGAAGATGAAACAACTGATCAATCTTACAACTGGGGCCCTAGAGTTCATGGAATCCACTGATACATTATCTGAGTCATCTTTCTCAACATTTGCATCCAAGTCGTTGTCCTTGGGACCAGAAGAGTCAGAGCTCTCATCACCGTTTTGAGCATTGAATTTGTACAAGGGCGTCACAAACGGTTTCTTCCCCATCAGCTGATGCATAGCATGGAAATGTGGACACATTTTTTTGAGCTTCTTGTCAATGGTGATAATTCCTGCCAATTGGTCTTCATCGGTGAGTCCAAAGCCAGTGGAGAGGGATTGGGTATGTTTTTTCTTGTACTTTTCCTTGTAGCTGTTAAAACAATATTTCATCTGCCTGGGGGTTAGATTGATTTGGGAAGGGGATTGATTTCTCAGATTGATTGCCATAAGCTTGAATCTGTTAATCTTCCCTTTGGCTGGACTTCCAACCACTGGTGCCTTACCCATTCCAAAGCACAAATCAGAATTCTTTTGGATTTTGAGCCAGTCAATGATTATGAGGAAGTTGTCCTTCTTTAGGTGAGCAGTTGTTTTCTTGGTTGTATTGTTTTCAGGGACATGTTGTCCTTGCTTCTTGATGGGTTTCTTCCTGCTTGCTGACTTCTTTGGCATCACTTTTCCTTTGCCAGTGATGAATTTATTTGTTTTTTTGATAGGCATTGTTCTGGGATCAGGGAATGATGAATTAAATATTTTTTGAAGAGCTCAACAAACCTTACCAAATTTTGAGGAAACCTGAAGGACCAATCTGGTGTTGTGATTGGGTGGAGTTGTATTGGGGACAATTGATTGTTGGTTGGGGTTGAATTGTGGAGGATTATTGATTGCGTATTGGGGTTGTATATTTGGCAAGTTTGAGTCCTGAGTTGTGATTGGTTGAATGGTCAAGGATTGTGGTTTTTGTAATTATATTGGGGTTTTTGTTGTTGATACTTGACACGTCTAGTGCAAATAATTGCATTATTTGGAATTTTTATCAACTGGTTTCATAATTGCGGATTTGGTGAAACTCGTTGATTAGATAATTGTGGATTTGGGCATATTTGATACCCTCTAATGGTTCAGAATTCTCAAAAGTGAAATTTTGTTGAAAAACCTAATTCACTGGTTTTAATTGCAGATTTGGTCATATTTGATACCCCCTATTAATCAAAAAGATTTGAAACTCTGAAATAATGTAGTCTATATCATTTTCATTCATTTACAATTGTGTAGCTAGAAGTACACTAGTCCTTGGAATCACATAGTTTGACAGTTGTCCCTGGGGTAAATAATTCAGATCATAGTATCCTTTCAAGGAGAGATAATCATATGTATGCACTGTCAGCACAATTGCCTAGGATGAAGTCATCCCAGTTAAACTGGGATGCACTCAACCAATTTAAACTTGGTTGAAATCAACTGATGACATATAAATCCAAGGGATCCCCCTTGGTTTTATATTTCATTGGTTGAGTTCAATCTACTTTAAATTGGTTGTTTGCATCCTAGTTTAACTGGGATGAACTCAACCTAGGCAATTATGCTGGCAGTGATGTAATTCTCTTGTTTATTATTTGAAGGATCAATACATGGAAAAATAACAATCTCTCCTAATAGGGGGTATCAAATATGACCAAATCCACAATTAAAACCAGTGAATTAGGTTTTTCAATAAAATTTCACTTTTGAGGATTCTGAATCATTTTATATTAGGGGGTATCAAATATGACCAAATCCACAATTAAAACCAGTGAATTAGTTTTTTTGACAAAACTTCACCTTTGAGAATTCTGAACCATTTTATATAGATATCCATGGTTTTTAAAAATGGTGGATTTTCAAAACCAGTTGATTAGATAATGGTGGATTTGGTCATATTTGATACCCCCTATTTGACATCCATTGGGTTTTACAAATGGTAGATTTTCAAAACCAGTTGATTAGATAATGGTGGATTTGGTCATATTTGATACCCCCTAATACTTAGTTTATTAGGGGGTATCAAATATGACCAAATCCACCATTATCTAATCAACTGGTTTTGAAAATCCACCATTAGGGGGTATCAAATATGACCAAATCCACAATTGAAACCAGTGGATTAAGTTTTCAAATAAAATTTCACTTTTGAGAATTTTGAATCATTTTGTATTAATATCCATTGTTTTTAAAAATGGTGGATTTTCAAAACCAGTTGATTAGATAATGGTGGATTTGGTCATATTTGATACCCCCTATTTTTAAAAACCATGGATGTATATATGAAATGGTTCAGAATTCTCAAAAATGAAATTTTGTGGAAAAACCTAATTCACTGGTTTTAATTGTGGATTTGGTCATATTTCACACCCCCTATTTTAAGGGAAATACCCTTATTAGGGGGTATCAAATATGACCAAATCCACCTTTATCTAATCAACTGGTTTTGTAAATCCACCATTTTTAAAAACCATGGAGATCAATCTAAAATGGTTCAGAATTCTCAAAAGCAAAATTTTGTGGAAAAATCTAATTCACTGGTTTTAATTGTGGATTTGGTCATATTTGATACCCCCAATTCTCACTAAAACCGGGTACATTTAATCACCCCTATATATAATCACCTGCGTAGCTTGTATACAACCAATATCATGGAAGGATAACTGCATAAGTTAAATCAAGTTAGGGGCACATACTGTTCTGAAAAGTTATGCCCACTGTGAAGTATTGATGCGTAGAACTAGTCATTGAATGTTGTGTTCCACATGATTATGAGTTGTGCCAGGAAATGACCATGCTATCTAGTCCTGTATGATATAACATGCTCAGCTACATGTTATATGAGATGTGCAGTTATTACTTTTATTCAGTTTGAGGTTCACATGGTCATGATGGTTGCTCTCAGTGCTTCCTATGTCCAACTTCCTCTTTTTTATTTTACACGTTTAATCATATTTTGGTTGGCAGTTCACCTTCTACACACAGTCTTGCGGCCAACCATGAACCTCCAAACGACCACCAGCTTCTCCCCTCTCCACATCCGATCAGCCGAGACTCCACCCAAACCTGAGAAGGACATCACCCCAGGTCGTGAACTCACCCGTGAGGAACGTAAGGTCGCTCGTAGGAGAAATGGCCCCACGTATGTACATATTCGTGTTTTTCCTGCTCGACTTGTTTTCTGTTAACCCAATTCGCTACTCACAACTGATTTGCTTGTCTATTTAAATATTGCACCAGGGACGTGCTTCCCACCTACGCTGGAAAACGGTTGACCTTCACACTTCCCCCTGCTGCTGGACCGAAGTTTGGGCAACTAAACCAAGCAGACGCCATTCTTTCAAGCAAGCACACACAATCTAATCACTCATCAACATCCAACACTCCGGTAAGCCAGCCCACATGATAGATTGAATCGCAAGCTTGAAAAACGTAATTCATTCCCTGCTGACCTGGTCTTGCTCATCGCCCAGTCAACCTCCAAAAATAAAAGGCCTCAAAGAGTTTTACAATCACCTCTCAATCGGGAGATCACCTTGGCCGAGCTCACTAAACCAAGCTCAGAACCACCGGATCCCAACACGTCTAAACAGGCTAAGGGCAAAATCATACAAGGCAAAGAAAATGCTCAACCAATTTCCCAAGATCACCATGTTCTTCCCAGCAGCGCGTCAATCAAATTGAGCATCAACAAGCCCATCCCCCCTATCTCTGATATTCGACTGCCCAAAGCATCTATTAGATCCGGAAAAACCTTGCAAGTTGTACGACGCAAACAGCAGTACAGTGAGCCCTCGTATGAGAGTGAAACGACACCTACCGTTTTGAACACTCCCAGAGCTTCACCGAGTAATTCGAGTGATTCAGACCAAATGAAGACGTTAGCGGCCAAGATCTTCACACCAGGATTGTCTCGGAAGGAGGCCAAGAGCAGCCACAGAGCAGTCGAAACAAACCGGATGACGAAAATCAACGCGTTATTTGATAAACCAACGACAAGTCGAGAGGTCCCCAAGATTGAGAATGACCCAATTCAAGATAACCAGCAGGATCCTGGGGAAGAGCAGATCTATATCGTCGCGGATAGGCTACTCAGACAGGATGACTCGCTTGAGAAGTCAATTGAAGACGGCCAGGAATTGAATCTAGAAACTCAGCGTTTGTTGCTCAAGATTAAGAGCCAATTGAATCCACCCGACATTATTTCTATCTCTATCCGCAAGCTGATTGAAGACGAGCTCGAGAAGGTCGACCGGCGGCTGTTACTCCTTTCTGATCATCAGGAACAAGCCGATGGTGGTCCAGAGGAAGACAAGGATGAGCGAGTTGAGGCCGAAGGGGAACGGGCTGCCCTGCAAAGTCTGCTAGAGAACTTCAAGACTGAGATGTTGGAGTACTCTGACCAGCTCGTACGCTATGGATTGTTGAAAGTCAAGCTCCAACGACTCCAGGCACTCGAAACCAACCTCCAATCTCAGTTACCTACATCCCCTCATCAACCGCTCATCAAGCGGAAAAAGATTAAAAGGAGCCACGGCTCTAAATAAGCGCTCATGTTTTTTCTCGCCCGTACCCCCCCTCCCCTCTCTATCTACCACATTTCAGTCCGATCCTAAAAAAAGACAAGGGACAATCAGCAACAAATGATTTATATGTATTTCTTTTTTCTGTACTAGTTTATTCGACTGAGACGTAGTATTCCTGTACTCGCATTTAATATCAGGTGTTTTTTTTTCAGTTACTACAGATGAATATCTGTAAATTACCACCCACTTTAAATCATGTGTCATAAGCTATAAGACAGTTGATAGATGGTCTGTTTTCTATGTTCTCAATTCCTGGACAACAAAGTATTGAATTGAAGCAACCCAAAAGTATTTCCAATCAGTAGAAACAGCAGTTCTTCCGTGAATGGTTTAAAAAGAATGCCAAGATGAGCGCACAACCAATCCAAAAACTGAGGCCCACCCTGGTGTTGCCCACCGAGGCAGTTTCAGACAGACCTCCTCCATTGCAAGGCATCACAAATCAATAATTTTATGGATTAGATGGCTGGGACCATTCATGCACTGGAAAAGTAGACTAGACTGAAGCTCTTTCAAGACCAAACATGTGGTCTGGATTAGGTCAGTATCTATCCAGGTAAAAGTTGAGATAGGTTTTTCCACAATAGATAAAAAGATATTAGATAAAAAGAAAAAGTATACACACAGACATCCACAAGTTTCTAATCTCAAAAGGGTTTGATTATGTAAATGTGTATGTGTTGGATGCTGTTTTAGGGTTTCTACACCATGGAATCAAAAAGATTGATTGGTGTGGGTGGGTCCACCGCTGGAGGTTTTCCTTGCTTGGCCCCAACTACGCCAACCCGCACCCAATGTTTGTGACAGGCTCCCACCAGAGTGGTATTGCCAACCACAATACAATGGTGGGTCCAACGTAATTGTTGGTCTGCCGTTCTCCCAATGGTGGATGAAGGTTGGAAACGCCACTGTTGGAGCAAAGCTTGCAAAACACCTCCACCGTTTGTTGGAGGCTTGTCCCTGCGTTCATCCAACCAAGCTGTTGCAGTTCTTGTAACCTGTGATGCTTGGTTGGAGGACGGACAGGAGGGACTGGCCACTGTTGCATGGAGCCTTGCGCCAACCACACTCCAACTAAGTCCCCAAAGTTGGTTGTTGGTGTCAGGCTTCCATCAAATTCTTCATTCACAACAGGCAGCGCTGACACCAAAAAACCACCAGCTCAGTTTTATTATGGCGCCTGCACAAGTGAAGGACAAACCCGGCTTGGGGCCAAGGGAACAAAAATGTAATAATGTAATTGCAGGTGAGTCAACTTTTATGAATAATTGTTAATTACCACTGTCTCTCCAAATCTGAAACCCTAGGTCCATTCCATCTACGAGGTCATGTGGGGATATCAAAATCAATGGCAAGCTAGCCATCCGGCGATGTTCCTCTGCTGCATGGAATGAAGCCAAATTTAAAATGAATCTGAGTGATTCACTGTGGGTAATTTCATACCTCCTAACCAATGTATCCTGGCGCTCAACATTTACCACCTTTCTTTTTTTTACCTTACATTGTCCGTGATAGCAGTTGTGTTGTAGGTTCATGGTACAAATAACATCCTGCATAAAGATTTTGTCAAAATATGTCATGTGATGATTGCACAATAGCATGTATAAAAAAACTGACTGTTGAAACTACAATGCAAGCCTTGTTTGATTTGACAAACTCTCACATTCCATAATACGGAATGATGTTAGTAGACTTCATTTTGACCACCAGGAGGAAAAACCTTGATTGGGCCCTCCAAATAGACTTGACATGGCCAATATATTTGCTTGATTGGATTGATTTGACCTAGATGAATATCAAAAAATCAATTTGGGGCTCAATGGGTCTTCACTGCATAGCAAAAGAAAATAATAACAAACCAACAAAAATAGGCCCTTTTCAACAGCATCATGCCTATTCAGCTTTAACACTACCAACTGCCGGAAACTTTCTGAAGGAAAGCGCCTCTTCAATATTTCAGATATCTCGACTTCATCCTCCCGCAAGATTTTGACCGCTTTCTCAAATGGAAATTGAGTAAAACCTTCAGATATTCTATGATTATAACCCATGGATTCTTGGATTGATTGTGTATTTTGAAAAGTAGAGATAATTTTTGGGGAAGGTTGAGAAGTCGTTTTTGTATTTAGGTCATAATGTATGCCACCCAATAGAAGAAACCTTAATGAATGAAAATTGCTGGATTTAATGGCAATATCTCTGCCCGGCGCCAATCTATTGGAATGGGTTGATGCATTCCTCAGGATTCCATTATATGACTCAAATTTCTTCAAGAATATAGAAATGCTTTGTATTGTTGACACACATCTAGGGACAAAGATTGGATGGCATTTCAAGCCATTTTCTAGACTGTGATAGCTTGTAGTGATTAAGGCCGCAGGGATCTTCTGGATAGAAATCTAGGAATGGGGAAACCAGAGGATTTGCCAATTCCTGCGAACCCACATCAATCAATAGTAGCCTCAGGAACCAGTTTCACTGTGAATGAAATCTCTTACCTGCTGGAGCGCACAATTTATGCTGAGTGATGCAGATGACAATCCCCAGATACTGTTCTTCATCTTCACTTACATCTTGAGGTATTCCCAAATACGCTTCTGTGCATGGCGGAGGGTTGACCACACTGGGATTTTCAGATGACATAATCCGTTGAATATTGACCAGATTTGTTCATACAAAGATCTGGAGACCAAATTCCGGGTATAGCCAACCAAGAGGGATCCAACAAACTCCTATGCGCAAAGGAAACATTGGTCACCAGTAAGTTTCTAACAATGTGTTGATATTTTGTTAGAGTCACTTTGACCAACCATTTTGCTTTTGAAGGGGAACCATGCAGCTTGCGTATCAAGTTCATCAACATCTACAAACTTGTTTGGAAGATCAGGATAGTCTATCTCAGCATCAAGATTTTTCTCTTTGCAAAGTTGTTCCAACTCATATTCCAACCAATCTTCCAATTGAATTTGCCCTTCGTGATTTTGTGTTGTCTCCCCTCCGCTCCCATTGTGGGATTCACTAGCTCGAATTCCATCAATCAAAGCCGCAAGTTCCCCAGATGAGGTCCCCAAAAATGGAATTTCCAAATTATTTGCCTCATCCATGTCTGTAATGTCTACCTCAATTGTCATTCTTGGTGGGTTTTTGACTGACTCCAATCCAACTGGAGCTTGTTGGTGTCCTGGGCCAAATGGAGTTCTATTTTGATCCAAAATATCTGATAACCTCTTTTTGTGACCAGCAGATCAAAGATGCCTGGATTTGTAGCTTTCTTGCATCATGCAAGACCCGCAATGATTACAAGAAAAATCTTTCCCCTTCGCTGTTGTGTGCTCTGTGAATCCTAGAAAACCAAGTATGTAATGATAAGGTCAGATTATTTGTTTTACAGTTTGTTTGGATGAGACTCACTGTCTTCCATTTGGTTGTCTGAAGAGATTATTTTCTTTGGTTTTTGCTTGAGCGTTATTTTTTTTCTTTTTCTTTTCTGACCAAGCTAATTTTGTATTTCAGCACTTGTAATTAACCGCTCAACCACCAAGTGGTTTTTTATTGCCATGGTCTGAAGTGTTTTTTGCAATGCTCCGTTGGTGTTTAATCTCTCCTTCCTTTGTCCATCTTCTTTCCACCTTCCCAATCTCAAGCAAATCATTCAGTCTTCATTTTATGTCTCAATTCAATATCCCACTAAACAATTGGTGGAATGATCAGTCAAACTCACAGGATCACCTTCACAGCAGCCTCCATTTGCCACATCAATTGGCAAATCAGTGCAATCCAGATTTTAAATTGAGTGCTAACTCTTCCTCATCAGTAGGTTACAGTCAGCCAAACTATTCACAATGTTACAATCTCCCGCTCTTTTGAATGGGTGGCCAGTCAATGCCGCTGGAATCAACTGAATCATCCCAACCAAACCTGTATGAACAAAGCCGTCCGTTTACCCAAGTGGATCATCCAGCACCAACAGAAGAATCAAATCCCTCTCAAGCCTCCCCATCAATCCATCTAGCGCCACGGCAAACATCCAATCCACCTCCTCCCACCCCACCAATCAATCCAGCTGTGCCTGTCTTGGCCACACCAGCTATACCTGTCAGCTCAGTTTATAGACAATCTCAAAAAGGTATAAGTGGCATTCCACACTTGAATCCTTTGAATGGAGCAGTTGGAAATTCTCCAACTACTCAAAGGAAACAAAATAGAGCAGTTGAACACTCACAATTGTGTAAGTATTAATTACATTGCACTCTACTATCTACATAGCTTGCATTGAATCCTTCTGTTTAAATCTTGATCTAGTCCCACCCCATGTTGTCCAGTTGGGATGTTGCAGACAAGCTGACCGGCGCAGGGAGGAGGAGGAGGAGCTCAGGCGAGAGGAGGAGGAGCTTGGGAAGCCGGAGGAGTTGCAAAAGGAAGAGTAGTGCTTCAGGCTTGAAGAACAAAGGCATGAAGATCTTGCGGCACAAAGCAACAGAGATGCTACACAGTTGTCATAATCATTGCCAATCCAACAATTTACTGAACATGACGCACCCAGAGAATCAGAAGAAGAAGAAGAAAGCAAAGAGGACTCTGATAGCCCACCACCTGATGCAATTGACAAATTTGACTTGGGCCCACCATCTTCCTCTCAAACTTCAGCAAGTTTTTCTTCCACCACAGGAAGTCAATCAATCCTCCCACAAACCACAAAACACCGCAGGTTCTCACAATTGAGATTTGTCTTCACTTCCAGTCCCCCCTGCGTAAAATCCAAACAAAGTAAACCACCCAATGCTTCAAGCGTTGTTCAGTCTGGATGAAAACCAAGTTCAGATGGCTAAAAAAATCCTACAAGTATGTACATCTTTATCTACACATGTAAACATGACTTTTAACTTATCATAGTGTGTAGATGTCCTTGGTGGACTGGGAAGCAGCCATTGTTTATGCTGTTGTATCCCACAGTCATAAGGGGCTGGGTAGTCCTTTAAACCCCCAGTCTCCATTAGTCCCAACTCCTTCTACCTTGCAAACTGACACTGGAGCTCAGGACATTTCTCATTTCCTCTTTGGTGACACTTTCAAGGTTGGCATTTTTGTTGTTTATATTTGCTTGTCTACTAAACTATTCCTTTTGTCATTGTATTGTCCCAGAATAATCTCAGGAGCTTCATTCGCCGAACCCTCATGGAATGTAAGCTTTAAACATATCACCTGGAGCACAATCCAGAAAGCAACATGGCCATTGATTACTCACTCGTTTGGATGACTACAGTAAGCAATCTGTTTTGTTTCCTTATTGACCCATGTGGCATGAAAATCAACAAAAAGATTTTTTTCCATGCTTGACAGCAATGGGTCGCCACACTCTCTCAACAGGACAAGCTTGCATGGCTGCCCCCTGGCTTCACCCAGAAAAACCCACAAGCAGTCAAGATGGTGCACAAAATTGTACATGATTCTGTCAAGTGGGATAAGGGCATTCTTTGTGGTTGTGTGAGTGTATTTCATTATGAAACTCCTCATCTAATCACATATTCATCCATAACATTTATATTTTCACCAGTTGCTCAAGAACATTGTGATCAATAGCATCACTAGGGTACTCAAAGGCCCCATTCCAACACTCAATCAGCTGTATGCACATGTGAGTATTTTTGCTCCTTTTCTTTAAACATGACTACTTTCTCAAAACTAGTTACTATCATCTGGTTGTACCCAGATTCAACAGCATTTGCCTCACTCCAGTGAGTTTGCACAAGATTTGACTATACCAACACAAGTGATGGTGCGGCTGGCTACAATTGCCTTTAACCGAACCGGCTCAAAGGCATGTGCAGCACAATGGGGCTCAATTGACAGGCAGATGCTCTTGTTCAGAAACAAATCAAGCAATTATTTCCTTTCGTAGGTCAATCTTCAGATACCCATCATCTGGAAACTTGCTTGCTAACCCTCATCTTGAAACTCGCAAATATTCCCTATTATGCCTAAAACAAATAGTTGGTCCAAGTTGATACTCCAAAAGGATCACTCCATCTTTGGCTCAGGGCAACGGACTCACAACAATCTCCCAGATGACATTGCCAATATGCCCACAGAGAAAGAAATTGCTGACAACGAAGTCGTTGCCCGGGCTCGCCGATCTCTAAACCGTGATGCACCTGAACTGCAACAAATCTGTGGACACTGATCCTTCTCCCATTCCGTTTTCCCTATCTCTCTTTGTTGGCTTATTTAGCTTCTTCCTTGATGCGTTGTATTTCACTTCACTGGCTGCCTTCCAAAATCGTAGGAACTGCGAGCACAATCAGAGAAATTAAATATAATCCCGGTAGAGTTACTGCCAGTATATTTGAGTCTATTAGTTACAATGGTACAAATCATCCAATCAAGAGTAAGTCAAGAATGGCGGACAGTCATAAGACCCGAGCCAGGGAATGGAGAGGTACAAAGTATCCGCCAAAATAAAAAGCCCGCGGAGCCTGAGGGACCGTCAAAAGTACCTCGGGTAATCTCACAGTCGTCCTGCCGTTGGTCTCACCCTGCATGCCAGGTGGTCCAACGTTGGGTTGACTCCCAGCCAAACCTGAACCCGTTTGCCAAAAAAAACTGCTGCGTTTGGTGATGGTTGGGACTTGGTTGGACTACCATTCAAGCAGGGGGTGGTCACACCATGCCCCGCTCATTGAGATTTTGCTGGTGACGCGAAAATGGAAGGAGAACGGCGGTCACCAAGCAAAACCGGGGGGTTGGAAACACGCTCCCTGCTCTGGTTGGAACACCGCTTGCCTGGTCCTGTGGTGTATGTCGTCATCAGTGTGTGAAGCGCCATTTGGCAACAGGTGATCCCTAGACCGACCCAGCCTGTTTGACTGGTACCAACGGTGGGCCCGCTACGCTAACAATAGCTGTAGCGTAGCGTAATGTTAGCTTTTGTCGCTACGCTAACACAAAGTTACTGTTAGCGGTTTTTTTTTCAGCTAACGCTACAACAAGTTTGTCAAAAAAAAAAATAGCGGTAGCGTAGCGTTAGCGACTTCAAAAAAAAAAAGTTAACGCTACAGGAATTACCGGTTAGCTGATTTGTAGCGGTGTTAGCTGGAACAAACGCTACACTAACTGTTAGCGTAGCGCTGTTGTCAGCTACGCTAACTGTTAGCGTAGCGCTCTTTTCAGCTACGCTACATGTTAGCGTAGCGCCCTGATCAGCTATGCTAACTGTTAGCATAGTGCCCTGTTGCGGTGAGCTAACTGTTAGCTTAGCACTACACTAACTGTTAGTTTAGTGCTATACTTGCAGCAGTATAGCAATCATGTCTTTTATTGAGGATTTGATGCTTTTAAATCAGTATCTCAATGACTCTGATGATTGAAATAAGGATTCCAGAACAATATTGTCCCGAGATCCATCACTTCACATCAAAGGCATTTCAATAAAAGTAAAATAGACATCAACATAAGGACATGATCCTAAATTTTGAGGCCAAATGAAGTTTATTTTATTGTTATAAAAACAGGGGGGGATGGCCAAATGGACAGCTCAGAAAGCCACAGTGGATTGTGTTTTTTATGAGCCAAAAGCCACATGGAAAAGCAATTTTTGTTTTGGAAAAAAAAAAAAAAAAAAAAAAAAAAAAAAAAAAAAAAAAAAAAAGAAAAAGAAAAAGAAAAAACTTAGAGATTAAAAATGGATGAATCAGAAATAAGCTGTTTTGATTGCTGTACTTGCTCAAGTACAGGAGTTAAAGCAGCAGTTTGATTGGTTTACTTGTGCAAGTACAGATTTTTGATTGCTTTACTTGTGCAAGTACAGGATCCTAATTGAGCAGAGTGGACAAGCTTTTACCCAAGACAGGGGAATTTATCACTCCCGCTATACTATAAGTAACTGCAACATACCTCATCAGTGTCACCCTCATTGGTGAGTACAATTTGTGATGAGGTTGACACCAATTAGGTATTTTGCACTCACTTTTAATATAGCAGGAGTGATAAATCCCCTGTCTTGGGTAAAAGCTTGTCCACTCTGCTCAATTAGGTTCCTGTACTTGCACAAGTAAAGCAATCAAAAATCTGTACTTGCACAAGTAAACCAATCAAACTGCTGCTTTAACTCCTGTACTTGAGCAAGTACAGCAATCAAAACAGCTTATTTCTGATTCATCTATTTTTAATCTCTAAGTTTTTTCTTTTTCTTTTTTTTTTTTTTTTTTTTTTTTTTTGTCGTTTTTTTTTTTTTTTTTTCAAAAAAAAATTGTTTTTCCATGTGGCTTTTGGCTCATAAAAAACACAATCCACTGTGGCTTTCTGAGCTGTCCATTTGGCCATCCCCCCCTGTTAACTATAAAATAAACTTCATTTGGCCTCAAAATTTAGGATCATGTCCTTATGTTGATGTCTATTTTACTTTTATTGAAATGCCTTTGATGTGAAGTGATGGATCTCGGGACAATATTGTTCTGGAATCCTTATTTTAATCATCAGAGTCATTGAGATACTGATTTAATAGCATCAAAGCCGCACAACAAGCCATCTTGTGCCATCCTTTTATTTGCCCAACCACCTCACACCAACTATTGGTAAAATAAACCAATATGTAATCCACCAAGAAAATTCTTTTCTGATTTTTCACTTTTCTGGATCTAAAATTGTGGTCCTGATTTGAATTCAAACACAAGAAAGAAGACGGATTTCTCTTCTAAGAGCTCTAATGCAGCAGGAATTTACCTGCTGAAGCCATAAACACAGCTTTTATACAGCAGCCATGCTAACTTGTGAAACTAACAGTTAGCAAGCAAAAAAAAACCGCTATTTGAGCATAGTGTAATGGGAGAAACTTCAGCCAACAGCTAACATCTAGCAGGAAACATATCAGCTAACAGCTAATATTTAGCGGGAAAATATCAGCTAACAGCTAACATTTAGCGTAGTGTAGCGATGATGCCGCTACGCTACTGAGAACTTCAAAAGCTGTTAGCGCCAGAAAAATTACGCTACTTGTTAGCGTAGCGGTGAATTTTCCCCGCTAACGCTACAAAAAAATGGACTGAAAAATTTGTCGCTACGCTAACTGTTAGTGTAGCGGAGTGAAATTTCAGCTAACGCTACAAATTTTGTGGGAAAAAAAAACACCGCTACGCTAACACTTAGCGGTCAAATAGCGTAGCGTAGCGTAGCGGCCCACTGTTGCTGGTACGTGTCCAAAGCTCGTCTGCCCGTTACCATCACGGTTGCCATCAAACCCATGTTACTTGGCTTCACCATTATTGCATTTCCACAGTGGATTTGATTGCGTTCATGAATGTCTCTATCCATGCAGCCTAAACTATCGGCAAGCCTACCAAGCTGTTTTAGGCTTTCATGTCAATACTCTTTTCCTGATCTCATCCTGAAAAAAAGTACTCTTTTTCTGATCTCATCCTGAAAACAAGTTTGGATCTGATTGAACTTCCTGCTTGTGTATACTTTTCCACGGGCGATATAAGAGGGCAAACGATGTCTCTGTTTTTTGTAAAATTTGATAACACTAAGATAGAATTTCTTGTTAGAAGATGATAAATTGATAACTGGAAAACAAGATAGTGCTAGATAACATGATGACATGAAATGGTTGAAAGAGAGATGAAAACAATAGAAAAGACCATTACCTAAGAGCGAGACGTAGTCTGTGCTTCTAAAATAGGTAATGGCTGGCTAGGATCTGATACGATCGGTTAAGCTGATTGAGGTTGCTGGTTCTAATGTAAACAGAGCATCGAGGCATCAGACATTGAAGCGCTTAGCATTCCTGAGGGACTCTGCAGCAAGATTACTCACCTTCGCTGTAGGGGTGAGTAATTCGTTTACTGAGGCTGATAGTGCCGGTTTGGCCTGGGCGACGGTCGATGCAGTGATTCAAACTGTACAATGATATTGTCAGAATCAGTGATAATTCTTCTGCATCGATAGGACTAGCGTTACTTACCTTTGGGGTAGTCCGCTTCGCTGTTCTGGTTCTTCTGGTTCTTGCTCTTCGTCGGGAGTAGACGTGGCTTGTCCTAGAGAATTAAGTTCAAGGTCAGCGATCGCTGGAACCTGATATGGGGGAACGCATGCATATGCATGGTCTTAGCTCACTGTCTGAGTTAGGGTTATCCTGCTTTCTGCGCTTGAGCGCACCGCCAGACCTGTGGTCTTGACATTTTTTTGTTTGATTTGAACGAAGGAAGTAAGTAAATGGTACATGAACAGGTATTCGTATGCAATGATCTATAAATCAGGGGAGACTGTGAGTACATGCAAAAAAAAGGTATAATATGCTGGGTTGAAATAGTTTTGGAGGACGTTAGACGAGTATATTGAGGTTAATAGGAAGACAAGATCAAGATGCCTTCAAGACGGGGGAATTGTTCGAAGAGGGGAATGGATGGTGAACTAAGTAGGTGATACAATATCAAAAAAACGAAGAGAATTGGGTATGTTTTGTTCAAGTGATTGTCATGAAGCAATAACGTTTCTGGCGCTAGGGGAATAGAGGCAATGCGGAAGAAGATTCCTGGAGACATAGAGCCTGAGGGTCGAGATGGTTACAGGAAGTCAATCTACGTGGATCTGTGTCCTCCTAACGATGAACAACATGTATCTTCTCCCCTGGGTTCTGTAAATATATTCGTAAGGCTGGTAGATGAGGCGAGCTACTCCTACTGGGATTTTGGTCGAACGTGTCGAGAGCCAACGTGTCCAAAATCGACTAACAGTAGAGAGGGGCGTATTAAAACAACAGTGTTGTAGCGGTTGATCAAACTCCAAGCTGGCACTGACACGACTTTCATCCCCATTTGATATTTCATGAAATGTGAGTCGTACTAAATCGTCGAATGACAGGTTCGTTGAAAATAAAAGACAATGGTTGATTGAATTGTAGAAACCGACAACCAGGTGGAAAGAAAGTAGCCACAAGAAGGTCGAAGGCATGTATGTATCAGACAAGAAACTTGAAAGAGTTTTTCGATCGGATATTCTTAAAAGGCACAACTCCAATGGGTTTCCCAGCTGGAGACTATGTAATCCACGATGATGAGAGTAGGTGAGGTGATGCTTGAAGATTAAGGAAGTGAATTAACTGATTTAAGCGATGTTGGAGAGAAAGGTTCATCCAAGAATTTGAAGATCGGAGAGTGATAAGCAGATGTCGAGTGAGAATTTTGGGAATTAAACCCAAAGAATTCACGGGGTGTCCTACGAGGGACGGTTGCGTCAGTATCGGTTGAAGGGTTCGAGAAGGAAGAATTGGGGATCGAGCCACGACAAGATACCGAAGGAAACGAAGCCGGCGGCCGACGGGACGGAGGAATGAGTGGACACGGCGCAGGCGCAGCGAGCCGGGACCGGGGCCGGGTTTGGCGAGGCTGTTGAGCGGCAATGACGGCCTGTAGCCGTTGGTCAATTCTACGCGATTCGAGTAGTAGGATGGCGACCAGAAGAAGGCTGCACACGATCAGGAAGCTCAAGGTGAAGATGATATACAAACCCGAGTTTCTCCTTGATCGATAGAAATAGAGTCCGGACGATTGAGTCTTATGAGTAAGATGTGGCGCATGAATGTTGTGGCGCATCAACTCACCATAAAAATTGAGAAGATGAAGGAGAATCGCGGCGATGGAGAAGGAGGTTTATTTGGGGGCCCGGTGAGTTTGGATCATGAATGATAACCATGCGCTTTAGATAATCGTCGAGTCTCGAGCTATCTGGTGGTTGGAAGGATTCAAAGGGGTGGGTCGATTGATTCAGTTTACATGCATTGAAGGATTGTAAATATGTAAGGCATGTGGCTAAGCTGTGATGGAATTGGAAAAACCAACATGATGGTTTCGTTGGTGCCGATTGGCCATTCACTTGTCCTTGGAGACTATAACCTCGAAGGATCTAAATGGGTAAACCGCAGAGGAATATACCCTACTTGTGTCGATCGATAGAGAGACACAATATCTACAGTGTTGGTGTGTTATAGAATCTGACTTTTGAGGGAAGTTCAGATTGGATGCATGACTAAGATATTATTTTTTTGGTAGTAGGGTGAGGGGGGGAGGGGCACGAATGTGTTGGTTAATTTGACTTGGCCAAATTCTTCCCTAAAGCAATAGGGGGTCCAATGTGCTACGAAACCGGTTGGTTGATGACGGCTTGAAATGTGACTCACATTTGGTCCACAAGTAATTAAACTGTGAAGTTATGTATGGGGTAGTTTGAGTGACCTAAAGGAGCTAGTAGTCAAATAAAAACAAATATTAATTCAGATCTGAAGGGCCTAAGTGCAAGATGATGGTTGGGGGAGGAAAGACTGCAAGTCAGAGGGGCTCGAAGGACTGACGGGAGAGTTTCTAAAGCGTGTCGGTTGGTAGAACGGTTGGAATCTGAGGTGGTCGGTGGTCCGGTGGATGTTGAGAGGTGGTTTGAAAGAGTGAAGATGGCCCAGAAGCTTGGGCCAAAGGCTGAAGTTAATTTCAAGGAATGTGTTTATTTGGGATATTTAAAATATTTATGTCCTGCTGATGAAAGAACAGAGTCAGTTTAGCTGGGGGGAAGTTTGGAGGGGTGAATAAACTAACAAAGCTGTGGTACTCATGACTTTCAATGTCTTCATGAGTTGGATGCAGAAGAGAGCGGGGTTAAAAGGTTAGTATGTAAAATATGTTGTATGAGCTGGTGGGAAGGATGCAGACATTTGAATACTTGAACAATTTGGGACGCTGGACAGTCCCGGGAGAGGTGGACGGCAGATCAGCCCTTGGGCACAGTCAGGCTCAGCCAGCTGTATTAAATAGTAAATACTAATACTAATTATTTTCTTTATTTAAAGAAATAAATATTTATTTTTTTATAAACAAAACATTTACATTTACTACAAGGTGTCTGAATTGGTCAACAGATGCCTTTGGTGAACTCCGGCCTCTTCCGGCCCTGGCCAAGCGAAGAGAACGATGAAACGGCTCCGCCAAATTCTGGACGGTTTGACCAGATTTGAGTCTGGGATGGTACGGAAGGAGATCACTTCCCCGAAACAACCAGGGCAGTTAACAGAAGCTTCAAACAAGCTTCAGATCGTGTCCGACGCAATCCGATTCCCATCTTACGGCCTGCTATGTACACCACGGAAGCACCACAAATTTTTTGAGGTGGTTTCAAAAATCCAAATTGGGTAGAGCCCTGGTTTTTGGCACAGAATTGGTTTGAATCTGCTGTTGCTAGCCAAGAGAAAATCTTAATTCCTGTAGGAACAGCAATGATTATCGTCGCTGCTGCGAAGTAGGCTCGTGTCAACTTATGCTATCCTTACACCACGGAAGCACTGAACGTTTTCAAGGTGGTTTCAAAAACCAAATTGGTTACAGCCCTGGTTTTCAGGACAGAATTGGTTTGAATCTGGCGGGGGAACCAATTCTGTTCCCAAAATAGTCAAAAAAATCAAATTGTGAGATAATAATAAAAAAACATTTGAGAAAATGGTTTTCATAACCAATTTCACAACAGAACTGTTCCACCAGTGGTTTTGGTTCTAAAGACCAAAACCATTGGTAAAAATGTTTGGAAAACATATGTCATGTGTGAATTGGTTCTAAAAACCAAAAACGGTGGAGGGAAGGTTCACAGAAATATTTCTGGAAACCCTTCTGAACTTAATTCTGGTAAAATCTCCAACAAGGTTGGCTGATGGCATCCCACCTTTTCCCACCCACAGGTTGAAGGCCTCAATGGCTGATGTTGTCAAAAGCCCCCTCACTTCCCGCCGCAACCACTCCATACCAGCCAACCATGTTGAACAAAGAGGAACCTCCTGGCCTCCATGTCCTTTCAATCACCAGCGCCCCCGCCAGCCCTTGTTCTGCAAACACCACACATTACTTTATATTATACCAGAAGATTCCAACAGTGGATCCAAGATAATAATCCCCAAGAAGAAACACCACCCTAACAGCACAATTTCCGGTCTCATGGTTTACAAACTCCTTGACCAGATTGGCTGCAATGAGAACAATAACACTAACACTGTTTACCACAAATACACCACTGAGCCCGGCCTCCCCCAATTGAACATCTGATTGCAATATTTGACTTTTCCAGCTTTCAAATCTCAAGTCATCCGCCATCTCCAGATAAACTGTCAATCCAATATTGTGCACGTCTTGGCATTGGATGTGGAGATTGGTGAGAAGCTTCATTGGGATTTCACCTTAAGAGAGCCCGACAGGGGCAAAGCCACTGGCCCAATGACAACATTGCAGGGCGGATCCTTCCATGATTTCATCAATACCGTCATGACATTCTCAACAGCTGCTAGAATATCAATCAGCTCAAGGTACCAGAAAACGGCCCAGTCATCTAGGTGAGCAACCATACCTTTCATTGATGACAAATAATTATTCATGCTGATTTCTCTTATTTATTGCATGTAGGTATTGACTCATCTTTAAGCAGCTTGGGATCAAATCCCAAACAAGCAACTCTGCTCTGATGAAGAGGAAGATGACAATTCTTCCAAATTGTCAATGACAGCTTTTTTTCTACAATATAAGGTTCCTTTTCCAAATGAAGAATTCAACAAGTTAATTTTTGCCCACCAGATCACCCACTGGACTGCCTTCAAAGCTACTTCAGAAAAGACACTAATCAAACTTGGATTTGCTTGGGGTACTTCCCAACTCATCCCTTCTGGCATCAAGGAGCTCTCTCAGGTTGATGGTGAATAAACTGATTAATTTACAATTATACATCACATGTCATTCCCCTCCTCCCTTGAAATTTCAGTGTATTTCTTATGATTACTCCCCCATCTGAAGAAATGATTTTTTATACACTTCCCATCACATGAAATTTCCTTATCCTGCTCTGATTTTATATTGTGGAGTGAGCTTTTTTCTTATGAATATAATCAGAATATAACAATAGCATGTTACTTTGATTTCCAGAGGAATATCTGGAAAATTATGAGAATAAAATTGGAATGGCATGGTACTTATGTGAGAAAAAAATACAAACTTTGTACTTATTTTATTTACTCAGAAACACAATTCAAAACACCACAGAAAAAGTGGTCTCACCCACATTTACTGCTAATTGATGAAATCTCACATTTTGACTTCTTTTATTTGGTTCACATAGTGATAATACTGAGGCACAATTAGCTTAACTTATCAAAGGTAACTTAATAAACAAAACAAAAAAATGTTGGGAAGATGCAGTACAATCCTGATTTAACATAGTTAAAAACATTGGGAGTGACTTGATAATTTTCAATACTTAGTTCCTATTTGGGCACATCCAATAGTGATGTGTATTGCAAGAATATCAATCCCATATCAGCCCCGGCTTGGCCCCATACATGCTGCAGTAGCTGGAATTCTAGCCGGTGTGCAAAGAAAATTCAATTTTGTAATGTGATTGCAAGCTTTGCAATTGAGCTAATTGGATATCATGGACAATTAATACCATTACAACATGGCATTGTGGTACACTGCAGCTGTAGCAGACAATCTAATTCCAATTTTTTCAAATCTCTTGGATGTCTACTACTGATCTCAATCACTTCATCTGGCAAGTCTTCTGCTGATTGATTAAAGTTAACATTATTTGATCAGTCTGGTTTTGGGTATAGCAAATTGGATAATATGGAATGTTTTTAAATGAAGCACAAAGACAGAATTAGTTTTTAAAAATGCACATGAAGGTAGTATACATTTCAGCAATTTTTAGTTTTGTTTGTGCAACTCAACAAGTTTGCTCCATCATTGCTATACAGATTGGATGTTGACCTAAAAACAGTTTGTTCAAAAATCAATGTCCCATTCCTGTGAAATGTGAATTGTTCATCAGTGATCATACCTGGAAAGGGCAACATTTCAAATAAGATGGTTACCTAAATTCGGTCCGGTACAAGACATTTGCATTGGTAAAGAGACCTTCTTTAAGCAATACCACAATGGACTGACTACTGTTAGAGAAATAATGGGAAGGACTGAGAGACAAGGATCATTACTTTGAGCCAGGAGAGAAGGATGATTCGGGTGGTGGAGCTTTACCTGAGAGACAAGGATCAATACTTTGAGCCAGGAGAGAAGGATGATACGGGTGGTGGAGCTTTACCTAAAGTGACAAGGAACAGAATAGAAAGAGATAGAGAATTACTTGAGAAAGAATAAAAAAGAACAAGTGTGTTACAAACCTGAGAGACAAGGATCAATACTTTGAGCCAGGAGAGAAGGATGATACGGGTGGTGGAGCTTTACCTAAAGTGACAAGGAACAGAATAGAAAGAGATAGAGAAAAGAAGAATAGGAAAAAATGACATGAGAGTTGATAAAGTACATTAATTATCTAAGCCCAGTAGTCCACCAATTAAACCCCCTTTCCATCTCTTATTCTAATAACTACCCTCACAGCTAAAGTAAAGAAGTTTTGTCTTCAGGAGGTGTCCTCTTCATGTAATGTGGCACTGTGAACTGACCAATGCTTGAATAGTAAGCCTAAGTGTTGTGTGTCAGCCACTGAGTACATATCACAGTACCTGACATGTACCACGTAACTGCAAATATTATTAATTAATATTATCTCTAATAATAATTACTATTCTGATTTATTCTTATTACTATTTATTAATTATTATTCCTTTAAATAACTTCATGTAATATTAATTATTATTATCTCTAATAATAATTAATATTCTGTAGTTATTATTATTATTAGTATTATTATTATTATTATTATGATTATTATGATTATTATACATTCATTATTATTACATTACTATTATTATTATTAAAGTACATTCATTACTATAATTAATATAAATACTTTAATAATACATTCACTAATAATACATGAATAATTCTGGTTACTCTATGTACTCCTGTTATACAAGACATGTATCTTGTAGGCCCTTTGCCCTCCTTTCATGTGAAATATCCAGATTAACAGATGTAACCCTTTCCCCTCTGATTACACCCACATTCCTTAAAATTGTAACATTTCACGTATAAGATATGTACTTTAATATCTTATTAATAAAAGAACTTATTAATATTATAATAATTAATACTTATAAGATGTACCAATGGTAAAAGACATCATTATAATTTAACAGATTTATTAATATTAATAACAGATCAATTAATATAAATTTCATGATGTGATCCAATCCCACTAAGGACTACTGATCAAAGATGTGTCCCATAACACAGCCTTAGTAGAAATCACATCATAAACATTAACAGATCCTCCCCAAAGGATCTGTCTTCCCCCTGAAGCTCCACAGTAGCTCCCAGGTCATGGAAGCGCTCACAATCTCCCCAAGAGGAGATATTAAAATATATAAACAGCTTGTAAACATCTGTTTATCCCCCAGAGAATATTTAGAACACCTTGGCACAGTACATACCATAGAGTTATTTACCTTGCTTAGTTCCCATTCTCCAACAATCCCCCAATTCTGGATGATCTATAGTTGATTACTGTTATTACCTCAAGAATTGGCCACAGACTACCTTCAATAAGGTAGCCACCACAAACCCAAGTTGAGTCTCTCCTTGGATGCCTATTAATACTTTGTATTGATTTGGATGCGCCTAATTAGAGCAATTAGAGCAACCCTCTCAGGCAAGACTTACTGATTGAGGAAGTTCCTTTTTTACAGGACTTTAACCTTACCCAAACCACTTTAAACCATCAACCTACCTTAGTTACAACCATTAACCACGGTTAGTTCCACACCCAGGCTGACATTGTGTATTCTGCAGATCAAGTGTGGCTTCCACCTCTATGCATGCAAAAGAATGTATAAGCTGGGGTGGAATTGTAAATATCTTAGGATGGGATGACTTGCTGTCAAGGACATATTGTGTTTTCGAAAATTCTTGGACTCCTCAATGAATTTTGAATAATAAATTTATGTGCTTGTGAGCGCAGCTTGAGTATAATCCTGTGGTTTCTGCCATTAACAGTACCGGGCTTATGACATCATCCTCTGAGCTGTGGGTGAGCTGAAGCCCGGTTGCAGATATGGTCACCAGAAACTGACCAAAAGAACATTCCCACCTTCACCAAAACCGCCAGGACCAATTTTTACCACCAAAGATATGGTTTTATTGTTTGTATGCGCCAGAAAGAAAGATTGCTGTGGTTCACATGGCGCATCAAGGAATTGGTTTACCCAAGATTTGACGATTATTGGAGGCATCAATATCACGCCAACATTTTTGCCGGTGGCTTTGACTTTTTGAAGAGACCAGGTGTGTTGTCAAAGATCCAAGTACATATGAAGTTTGAGGCCTGCCTGCTAGCCTGACCAGAGAAGAGTGCAAATTCATGATCCAACTCGTTTGATCCAAGCCCGGCCTGTTTCTTCACAAGATTCAAGAGCGGTTGTATGACTTGTCTGGAGTTCTTGTCAGAAGTTGAACCAAAGCTGTTCACCAGAACCTTTTCAAAAAATTATTGATAACATTGAAGAAACCAGAAACAAAGAACATTTGGAAGTCCTTGACGGCAAAATATTCATTTGTTGAACAGATGAAATTCTTTCCAGCAGAATTCCTAGTTTTTACTGGCAAGTTTTCCTTTCATTTTCCTTTTTATTTTTAAAGACTGAGTGTTTTGTTTGCTTGATCTTTCAGCTGAAAGATCATTCTGTGATAAGGACCTGCTGCAATCATTTTCAAGATCCAAGCAACGGACCCCCTCAGACCGGCACATTGTCAACCAGAACCCCGAAAGGCTCAGTCTTTTACCAGCTATATTGATTGATGGCCTCTTGGCCATAACAGTGACTCCCAAGACGTTCAATGGCCGGAAATTTGAACATTTTCTCAAGTTTGACCTGGGAAGTCACTGTGATCTTCATATAAATAATACTCATTTAGCTGATCAAATTCTTTCCAGCTTCCCCGGATGAATAGGTATCCAGATTCAAGCTCAGTGCTTGCCTGCAACAATGCTGCTATTCATTGAGGTGATTGGGTTTGGCAACTTTGCGATGACGCAGGTGTCCAAATCATGTACCTTCCCCCATACTGCCCGGAGCTCAATCCCATTGAAATTGGATTTAAAGCCATCAAAAAAACACTACACTCTTCTCAAGAGCTGAATTGGTCCAGCAACCCTGAATGGACTATTCGTCGCAATATAGCTGTGTTAGAATTCTGCCCCATGCCCAAAAGAGGGCTTATTTGTTTTCTTTTTTTCATTCTTTTTTGTTCCTTAGCTCAGCTAGGCCCTCAACTTAGGCCCCTTTCTCATCATGTATTTCTTCTGTCCCCATCTTGAATACAAACTGCACTTAGTTCTGGGCCCTTGCTTGTGAGACATGTTCTCTTGAGTCCCTCTCACAGGTGTTCTAAGTCCCTGAGCATCTTGTGCTCTTGAATTTCTTAGCACACCTTTTTCTCAGTCTTAGGCCATTGGCCACATTTCTTTTAAGCTGCAGAGGTTCTAACGAAGGAGATGGCCTACAAGGCTTTTGAGCATTGTGGCTACTGTGTCTTTTGGACTGATTCTTTTTCCAAAAAGTAAACAATTTTCTTCAAAAATATGTTGTAGTTCCTTTATATCACCAAAATTGTAACCCTCAGCACATAAAAAAATACATTATCCCATTTTACCCTTGTTTATAATTCATTATTTTGTCATTTATTTATCTCAATCTTGTTATTTTTTTTTCTTTAAACTGAATAACAATTCTAACATTTTAAAAATCTAACTTTCATCAGTTGGCTCACAAGAACTAGTAAAAGGGGTAATTTTGAATCTTTGAGCTCAATGTGATTTAGAAAATCATGGTAATATAAGCTAGAAAGATAAGATTAATTTTGGGTTGTAAGATTAAGAAAAAAAATTCAAGCTAGTAATAACAAAATATCAGGATTTTGACTCCTGTTAAATTTTTTCTGTGTAATGGAAAAGATAAAACTATGGTTAAATTTTTTCTAATAAGATACCAAACCATAAATTGGGAAACAAATGAACATAAATTAGTCATATGCTAAATGTCTTTCAAACTTAGATACATTGTCTTTTAATTGGCAAATGATGCCATCACTCAAACCCCAACCTTTCATCTGTTCACGTGTAATATTGTTAGACTTGAAGAATTTTGGGTGGGTGATGTCCTGTGCATCAAAGATCACAAAAACTTTGTTATGTTTTCTGGGACAAATTTGAACAAAATCAATGTAGTTGCAAATCAATTGGGCATTGGTCTCAATGATTGAAGAAGCATCAGAGTTTGCCAATGGGCTTTGATGACAAGGGTTGGGTTTGGAATGATGTACCCGCGTTTGTCTTTTGGATGACAAAACCTCATACTTGAAATTGGCCAGGGGTGAGTACAGGGTAATCCCATCAACCAGATTATTATTCAAAGTAATAGAGAAAAGAATCAACAAAATGAATATTCAACTAATAAAAGGAATGATAGAAGAAAAACTAACCATGGCTTGAGCCCATTTCTGGACTACACCTGTAGTCAATGGGATGTGTCAGCCACTGAGTACATATCACAGTACCTGACATGTACCACTTAACTGCAATTATTATTAATTATTATTATCTTTAATAATAATTACTATTCTCATTTATTCTTATTACGGGTTATTAATATTATTCCTTTAAATAACTTCAAGTAATATTAATTATTATTATCTTTAGTAATAATTACTATTCTTCAGTTGTTATTATTATTATTATACATTCATTATTATTACATTACTATTATTATTATTAAAGTACATTCATTACAATAATTAAGATAAATAATTTAATAATACATTCATTAAGAACACATGAATAGTTCTGGTTACTCTATGTACTCTTGTTATACAAGACACTTAACTTGTAGGCCCTTTGCCCACCTTTCACGTGAAATACCCAGAGTAACAGATGTCACTCTTTCCCCTCTGATTACGCCCACATTCCTTAAAATTGTAACATTTCACGTATAAGATATGTACTTTAATATCTTATTAATAAAAGAACTTATTAATATTATAATAATTAATACTTATAAGATGTACCAATGGTAAAAGACATCATTATAATTTAACAGATTTATTAATATTAATAACAGATCAATTAATATAAATTTCATGATGTGATCCAATCCCACTAAGGACTACTGATCAAAGATGTGTCCCATAACACAGCCTTAGTAGAAATCACATCATAAACATTAACAGATCCTCCCCAAAGGATCTGTCTTCCCCCTGAAGCTCCACAGTAGCTCCCAGGTCATGGAAGCGCTCACAATCTCCCCAAGAGGAGATATTAAAATATATAAACAGCTTGTAAACATCTGGTTATCCCCCAGAGAATATTTAGAACACCTTAGCACAGTACATACCATAGAGTTATTTACCTTGCTTAGTTCCCCATTCTCCACCAATACCCCAATTCTGGATAATCTATAGTTCAATACTGTTATTACCTCAAGAATTGGCCACAACCTACCTTCAATAAGGTAGCCACCACAAACCCAAGTTGAGTCTCTCCTTGGATGCCTATTAATACTTTGTATTGATTTGGATGCGCCTAATTAGAGAAATTAGAGCAAGCCTCTCAGACAAGACTTCCTGATTGAGGAATATTTTTTTACAGGAAATTTAACATACCAAAACCACTGTAAATCATCAACCTGACTTAGTAACAACCATTAACCACGGTTAGTTCCACACCCAGGCTGACAGGACTTATTGATTAGGATTGGTTGGATGTATAAAAATTGGCAGTTTCTTGTGGTATTTGGTGTTGGGAGGGTGAGCTCAAAAAATCTGGTTCATGTAGAATTTTATTGGGTTGAATTTGTCGGCAGTGATAATATTGTCTGGATGTTCTGGAGCTGATTGCTTTTAAGAAGTTGCCTTCTGGGAAGCCTCTCCAGTCAAGACATGGCTCTTGACCTCAGCAAGTGCTTTCCCATTTTTTTCTTCAGTGCTGGGGTTCCGCATCTGAATCACTAGTGATATCTTTTTTTGATCCAATCCAAGCTTGATCACACAATTCATCCAGCAAGTAAATAAAGGTGTGTTGTTAATGGTATAGTTGAACGATTTCAAGAACTTGGGAGCCACTTTAGCAGGCATTGAAAGCTTCCAGTTGGGGTGTTGATAAACGCACACCAATTTTTTTGGTGTGTGGGAGCACACGCAAAACAACTGGTGTGTGGGTCCCACACACCAATTTTTTTTGGCGTGTAGGCCCCGCACGCCAATTTTGTTTGGCTTGCGGGTCCCACACGCCAATTTTTTGGCATGTGGGACTTGCTCATGTAATTGAACCGGTCCACCGGTTTGTTTACGTGAGCAAATCCCCACACGCCAACAAAATTGGTGTGTGGGAAATCTTGTCAGCCAGCCAGGAGGAGTTCCTCCCGGCCGACAAGGTTATACAACCTTGTTGGCCAGGAGGAACTCCTCCTGGCCGGCCGACAAGATTTCCCACATGCCAATTTTTTTGGCGTGTGGGGATTTGCTCACGTAAACAAACTGGTGGACCGGTTCAATTACGTGTGCGTCCAACACGCCAAAAAATTGGCATGTGGAACCCACACGCCAATTGTTTGGCGTGCACTGCCACACACCATTTTTGTTGGAGTGTAGACCCTAAACACCAAAGAAAATTGGCGTGTAGGCCCTGCACGCCAAAGAAAATTGGTGTGTGGGTTGGCGTTGGCATGCGTTTATCAACACTCTTCCAGTTGATATGCGGGGACCCTTTTGCAATCACATTCTTGATTAGTGTACCAGAATTTTCAAATTCTTTGTTGCATGATGTAGCAACAGTATCTTGAAACTTGGTTAAAGTCATTGACAATCCAGCTGTAATCAAAATATCAAAGGTTTGCTTTGAGTTGTACACAATCCACATAGGCTTGGAACAACCACCAGTCTTTGGATATTGGATAATACAGCTTGAAACTTGTATGAATAATGATAATCTGTGGCTGTAAATGGGTTGTATGCAAACCAACCATCAAAATCAGATACATCATACCCATGGAATTGAAAATGAAAAAAACCATAATGGCAAGTCATCCAAAAACTCCCCTGAATTGTGAATACAACGGTAGTTGCTGATACTAATGTAAACTGGCGGTGGTTTTTCCATTGCAAATAAATCAAGTCTAAATCAAGACATGTTAAAATTTTTTTAGCTATATTTAGATAGGATGCAAGAGTGGCTTGACTGTACCCATTTTCCATTGAGACCGCCGGATTCAAGAAATATCAGTCCTGCTGTGGTCATGATGATTGTGAATGATCCTATCATGGTAATAAGGGTAAAAACATAAAGTCAAAAACCCAAAATTAAAACTTTATTTTTACCAATTTTTACTAACCTTGGTGCAGATCAGTCCAAGCTTAAGTGAAAACACAATATATTGGAGATGTATGAGTTTTCCAAAAGGCTGATGATTAAGGATAATTCAATTAATGATCTGGTGAAAGATATATGCTTTGAATAGAAAAAAAAACCTTTGACCACCACTGATATGTCAACTCTGTAGGAGAATCACTGGTAAATTATTTGCTCAGTCAATAAAGATCCCATTGATCTCTTTCCAAACCTGAAGCTCAGCAGGACCAAGTCCAACACACAGAGCAAGGTGCATAGATTTGTTTAGCCATGGCCGACCTGAGTCAAGAATGATCCTGATACAACTCCAAAGAAACCGGTGAAAATTGCAATTCAATCTTTGCATTGCTTCAAACTTTTAGCCTTAGGGCTAAAAAATCATAGAATTTTTGCCTCAGCTGACCGCTGGGCTTTTGGTAGAGCTCATCCATACCACCATCTGCAGTCTCAAATTTTATCTTTTCAACAGTATTATCTAGAAAGACAAGCTCAACATTGCATCTATGTGGTGATCATCTCAGTCAGTGCCCAAAGTCAATTATGAGCAATTTATGTAATCTGGAACACCTTACCTGATCTGTTAATTAGGCTTTCACCAATCAACATGATAACTTTTCACCTACTCCAATTATTAAATAATTTGATTTTGGAGAAATTTCTTCAAAAATCTATTGCCAGAGTGAGGAAGATTTAATATGTGTCCCAGTTGAGAAGAAGAAGGAGGAGACTAGTGACCTGAGTGGCTAAGATTAATCTGCTCAGACTTTCACAATTCTAGGCTATATTGTAATGGAGGTTGGAGAGTAAGTTTTGGTCAGAGATCAACTCAGAAGCCACTTTAATCTTGATTGGCTTTGAGGATTTTGATATTTTTCTCAAATGGGGTGTTATGTTCTTCAACAGGCTGGTGAGCAGAGTGTCAGCCTCCCTGATGCCAAGGACAAGTCCTTCTAGCTACAGGTGGTGCAAGTATCAATGGAAAGAGTATAAAAAATCTGGGTAAGGTACAAAGTTACAATTCCCAAAGGATATGGGGGAATTGTGATGTAAAAAATTCAGAGAAAATGAAGTAATAATTATATTAAATAAATTTAATATAATCAAAACCAGAGGGGCCTGATAAATTAGGGGTGATTTAGATCCCTATAAGGTATCTTGCAAATAAATTGCAGAGGATTTAGGTACCTGGAACACTGGGGCCTGTTGACACAGGGGTGGTTTAATCCCAGGAAAGGAAAGTGGGGAATATCTTCAAGAAAAGGGTTATTGCTTACTAGTAATAAACCTTGAGGGATCTTGGGGATATTCAGGGTGAAACTGGACAGTTTGGAGCGCTTTGATGGATGGTTGATGGAGCTGGATGGTCACTGTGAAGTTGTTGGGGAAGACAGGGCTAAAGAATAACTACTAAGAGGCTTACCAGACTGTTTTATAAAGATGTTTATCTAATAATAAGGGGGTAAGGTTGTTAGTGGGTATTGGGAAGCATGAGGAGCCTTCTTTGGGCGGTTGAAGAGCTCCTTAAATAGTCTTGAGTTCCCTCTGGGGACCTTGTAGGTATTATTGGCCAACTTGTGGGATCTTTGGACCACATTTTGGCCATTTTTGCTTTCTTGGTGACGCTTTAGCAGCCCCTGCTTTGAATACACGTAACCAATTGATTTTATTAGTATATTTATTTGTTTATATTGATTTTAAAATCTATAGTACATTAGTACTGGTTGTTATAGATTTAATACTAGTGGCTTATTTGTATTTATAATAAGCCACAGTATTATTTGTACTGGCTAGTTTAATCAATATAACTTCATTTATATGTATAAATAATAATAATATCTAATATAATTAATCATGTAGTCCCCAGTACTCTTCATTACATATGTAACCTATGTAACGAGGTTACTGGGGTGTGTTTTTATTGTTTTGGGTGTACCTTGGGTGACTTAGGAGTCCGCGTGCCAAGTTGAGAGCCTGTAAGGGGTCTGAAGCTTGCGCGGGGGCTTATATTCCAATTTTGGCGCGGGCTTTCAGTCACGCGGGTTGAACTTCAGGTTATGCGGACTGCGGTACGCGGGGTTTGAGTAAAACACAGTGTATTTACACTATCTCTCCTAATTTACACAACACCTCATTTCCGTGACTGGAAATGGGGTTTTAAGCATATGTATATATACATATAGGCATTAATTAATGCAAGTGCCTTTTTATTAAAGGTACTTTCTAATTCTTATTTGCTAATTTACATAGTGAAGGAGTGAGAATTAGGGGTACCTATGAGTGAGGTACCCTAGGTTATTTTCTGTGTAGATTCAGAATATCAAATAATACTCTAATTATTATTTGATATTCTATGTATTTTATAATAATTTTTGTAGAAACCTTGTGACAGTTTGCTCTGTCATAGTAGCAAGCTGACACAGAGTCTAGGGAGAGGTTATTGAAGGCAACACCTGGTGAATCATGGCTAGCATACAAGCTGGGGGAGGTAAAGCTGTTGATGGGAGAGTTAGTCCTTGAGAGTAGGCAAGGGGTTGGAGAGCCCCATCAAGCAAGGATGTCAGAAAGAATCAATGGGTTTGGTCCGCTGAGGGTTTTAGCGGTTGATGTGGGTGACACTGCCAGCATAATTGCCTAGGATGAAGTCATCCCAGTTAAACTGGGATGCACTCAACCAATTTAAACTTGGTTGAAATCAAATGATGAAATATAAATCCAAGGGACCCCCCTTGGTTTTATATTTCATTGGTTGAGGTCAACCTACTTTAAATTGGTTTTTTGCATCCTAGTTTAACTGGGATGAACTCAACCTAGGAAATTATGCTGGCAGTGTGAGAAGGTGGCTTGAGAGGGTGAGTGTTGAATGCTGGATGTCCACATCTTGTGCAGTTAAGTTTCTAACCTTTCCAACTCCCTCTTTTTATCCTTCATCCAATGTGCAGAAAAATACAATTTGCTTTCAGATTGACCAAACAATCTTGCACAGATATCCATTGTGAGTGATATCAAGCTTGCAATAAAAATAAGAGTCTTGGGTATTTTCTATATGCTCTATAGAATCATTTGCAATTTTACATTCACGCAAGAAAGAGTCAATCTTATGCCGCAGATTTAAGATCACCAAGTCACTCTTCCCCATTGAAATATTGCACTCAAGCACCCAAACCAGAACTCATTGTTTTGTTGAGCCTCAAGAACATCTCAACTCCCCGCTTCATCTCAAGCTCCCTGGTCACATCAACTCACAATTTTGGCCCCCACAACTCTCTGCTTTATCTTGATCTTGGTCAAATCAACTCAACTCACAATTTCTCAATTATGGTCCGCACTGCACAACAGCTCTCTTCCTGCAGCATCAAACACTGGGATCTCTGTCCTTCTTTCTGCTGGGCGCAAAAATATCAAGGATTCAAAAATATCCATTTCAGACCTGATGGGGCTGGGTTCTGAGGCAATGGAGGCTGAGTCATAACTTTAAACAGAACTCACCTGGAAAAAAAACTGGCTATTCAAATGAGCTGAGTTATATGCAAAGAATTTATTTGGGATAATAAGAAAAAGTAACCAATGGACTATTGTGGTAATTTAATATTCAGTATAATTTCCAATATAAACAGGCATAGTTAAATTAAGAGCAAAATTTAAATGAGATAAATTTTGGTAGTGATGCTTAATTGAGATAATTTGTTTTTGTGATGTATAATATCCAACAGAAAGGGCATATTTATGATAAGTTGAGAGCTCAATGTTTGGGGGAGGCTGCTCTCAACAGCTGAGACCAAAGCGGGTTTCAGAAATGGCTCAACACCCAACATGTTTGTGGAAGGCTCCTTGCTGCAGCTGAAAACCACACTGCTGAATCCAAAGCAGTTTTAAGCGGGTTCCAGTTTTTCAGCTGCCTGATCCAAGTCCACGTCCGCCCACATTGCAGAAACTCAACAGCGTTCAAAACCCAACTTACAGCAACTCCAGAAGGCTCAAGAACAATAAACCACAGTAAGATAGCAATCTTCTGAACTTCCTAATTTTTCCATGTCTGGTAAATAATAGATAAAAAATCTTTCCCCCTCTGAAACAGGTATATAACAAGTATCCAGCTTATCAATACATAGTACACTTACGGGGTAATTAAAGTGTACTAATCTTCCCTAGCCTCTCAAAAGAGAATGACCTAGGATTAATATTTATAATCTAAACATTAATTCTGCTTGGCTCCCAAATGATCCATTCTGCCCGGCTCCCAATCAATAATGAACAAGTCATTATCACAGCCCAAATGATGTCACTGCAGTATATCAAACAATTCAGAAATAATTCATACTGAAAAAATACTCCATACCTCCAAAAACTCCCAAACAAAGTGGCACCTCCCACTGATACCTGGTCTCACATGCCAGATGAGTATTAACCTCACCTGAGCCCACACCCGTTGGACCCCAATCCAAGGAAGTACAAGGACAGTTTGAATCCATGCAAGTCCCAGACCTATGAATGGACTCAAGGATGGCCCTCCTATCCCACCAACAAACACCACCTGGGGCCTGCTGGTGGCTTAGAATCCAATGCAACTTCCATTGGCGGCAGGGACGGGAATCCAATACCAACCAGTGGCGCCAAAGGACTTCCAATCCCGACCTGCAGTGGCAAAGGCCTCCTGAGGCCTCCAGCAAGCAGCAAAGGCAACCCAAGGCCACCAGGAAGTGGAAAAGGCCACTCAAGGCCATTTGGAGGTGACAAATCCATTCAAGGCCCCTTAGGTGGTGGAGAAGGACAGACCATTTCACCTGCTGGTGGAAAAAGTTATGCAACCACTCCTTGCGGGCCATCAATATAGTCCCAGAAGCAGAAGAAGCCTAACTTTTGAATCAGTGGTCAATCAATCATCAAAATATCCAATCCCGCTAATTGGCTTTCCCCCTTCAATCCGGGGCGTTGATAAACGCACGCCAACGCCAACCCGCACGCCACTTTTTTTTGGCGTGCGGGGCCTACACGCCAAAAAAAATTGGCGTGTAGGGTCTACACGCCAATTTTATTTGGCGTGTGAGACCCACACGCCAAAAATGGCATTGGTTCCCACACGCCAATTTTTTTTGGCGTGTGGGCCCCGCACGCCTATGTTTTTGGCGTGCGGGTCCCCTCTCGCTCACGTAATCGAATGGGAGGGCCCATTCGATTACGTGAGCGGGCCGGCTGACGAGGTTATCCAACCTCGTCAGCCGGGAGGACTTCCTCCCGGCACGAGGTTGTATAACCTCGTCAGCCGGGAGGACTTCCTCCCGGCACGAGGTTGTATAACCTCGTCGGCCGGGAGGTAGTCCTCCCGGCCGACGAGGCTGTATAGCCTCGTCGGCCGGGAGGACTTCCTCCCGGCCGACGAGGTTATACAACCTCGTCGGCCAGGAGGAAGTCCTCCTAGCCGACGAGGTTATACAGCCTCGTCGGCCAGGAGGACTTCCTCCTGGCTGACGAGGTTGTATAACCTCGTCAGCCGGGAGGAAGTCCTCCCGGCTGACGAGGTTATACAACCTCGTCAGCCAGGAGGACTTCCTCCTGGCCGACGAGGCTGTATAACCTCGTCGGCCGGGAGGAAGTCCTCCCGGCCAACGAGGCTATACAGCCTCGTCAGCCGGCCCGCTCACGTAATCGAATGGGACCTCCCCATCGATCACGTGAGTGGGATCCCCCCACACGCCAAACAATTGGCGTGTGGGAGCCGCACGCCAAATGTTTGGCGTGCGCTCCCACACGCCAATTGTTTGGCGTGTGGGAGCGCACGCCAAACACTTGGCGTGTGGGAACCACACGCCATTTTTGGCGTGCGGGGCCCACACGCCAAAAAAAATTGGCGTGTGGGAACCACACGCCATTTTTGGCGTGTGGGTCTCACACGCCAAATAAAATTGGCGTGTAGACCCTACACGCCACTTTTTTTTGGCGTGTAGGCCCCGCACGCCAAAAAAAATTGGCGTGCGGGTTGGCGTTGGCGTGCGCGCTTGGCGTGCGTTTATCAACGCCCTTTTATTGGCACAGGGGCAGGCCAGGGAATCTCTCCATCACAAAGAGGTCCGCCTCTCCCCTCAGCCCATGGGACTGGGCTCATTAGAAGTGGACCAGCAACAACAAACCACTCACCTGCTCCATATAGGTATGAAAGGGCCAATCAAGCTCCTGATGATACACCCCCCCCTGATATCCACTCAAACTCAAGCAGTGGCTATTCCAAAAGAATTCGAAACAGCCAATCCTTGTCAGCATCTGATATATTGGTAACCTCAGTTTGACCCAAAACTCTCAAAGCAATCTGTCAGAATCTCAAGAAGCTCTTTGCACACGCCAACAACAATCTCCTTCTTTCTTTCTACATCTGTGATAGTCTACAGTAACAAAATGTAATGTGTAGTTGATTGAGAGTGAAAGGTGGACCAAATCATCATCAGCTATGGTGATTCTGGTAGGCCTGCAGGAGTTAACCAAGGCCCTCAATAGCCAACCCCAGTCAAGGCCAGTTGAAAAAACTGGCAGCTTGAATATTGTGGCCTTTATTGGATCAACACTCAAAGCGGTATTTCTCCGACCTCATCTAAACAGCTTTGGCCGGGTGACCTCTCTCTGTAATCAACATCTAACCACCGCATTTTCCTGGGTGTTGATAAACGCACGCCAACGCCAACCCACATGCCAATTTTATGAGGTTCAAGAAATTGATCTACAAAACATTCTGAACCACGTCAACAACCAAATTTATCATTCTGGGTTCAAAAGTTCTCATCCTGCCAATATAGATAATGAGGATGGGCTTGATAGAATCTGTCAGCCTCTGTGATGCCAAGGAGTAATCCTTCTAGCTACACAAGGTGCAAAATAAAAGATAAAGAGCAATATAAAGCTCTGGGAGGATTTATAAGAGGTAATACCAATAAGGATATGAGGTATGAGCGGTAAAAAATGATTAATTATATTAAATAAATTTAATATAATTAAAAATATGAGGGGCCTGATAAATCAGGGGTGGTTTAATCCCTCAAAGGTATCTTGCAAGCAGAGGATTTAAGTACCTGAACACACTGGGGCCTGTAAACAGGGGTGGTTTAAATCCCAGACAAAAGATGGGGGAGAATCTCAAGAGAAAGGTTTATCTACTTACTAGCAATAAATTACATTACAGACTTGAGGTTCTTCCAGGGGGAAATTGGGCAGTTGGAAGCGCTTGGAAAGGTTGTTGGAAGAGCTGGGTGGACACTGGGCAATTTCGGGGGAGTAAGAAGGGGCTAAAGAACAGATACTAGGACCTTACCAGACATAATAACAATTTGTAAAGCTATGTAAGTGGGTACAGGTGGTAGTATATATATTAAAGCATGATGAGGCAAAATACAGGGGGAACAAGGGCTCCTTAAATGCCTTTCTGGAGCCCTGATGGCGAAACACAAGATGTATTTTTGTCTATGGGAACATTTAAAAGGAAGGGTTCAAGATTTAATACAAATGCATGTAGTTGTTTAATCAAATTTCCATATGTACAGGCTGTCTACTATGGGTACAGCCTGTCTAAGCTCTTTTGCTGGCATCTTGAGGCGCTTCTGAACCTCTGAAAAGGTTTTTTAGATGTGTTGATCAAAGGTTTTAATTACATGTCAAAATGTATTGATTAAATATCACATGTACCTGTTGATCACATTTGTCAGAGTTTAATTATTTTGTATTGGGTAAAATGAGAAATACATGTATTTGTTTGTTCTGTGGGCGCTTCAAGAGCTTCTTGTTTGATCCCTGTCATGCAGGCTCTTTGGGAATGCATGACTGCAGAGATCTGTCAATCAATAATTTCCCACTAAGGATGTCATATATTTATTTTGAACAGTTTGTTCAATAGTTATTTTCAGAAGGTTCTCATGTTATTTCCTTCCTCTGGTTCGTGGTCTTTGTCCCTCTGAATCATCCTTAGTGTACTTGTATTTAATTAAATAAAATAAATAAATAAATAGATAATATAGTACATTACTAGTATTATATACTTATATTATTAGTGTCATATGTATTTATGTTATTATGTTCTTATTTAAATACATTGTTATTTCGTGGTTTTGTACATGTATTTATGGTTTTTATTCTGTATTTTAATGTATAATAATTAATTCAGCGCTTTAGTGGTAATATTCTTTCAAGTTGTTTTACTACTAGAAGTTTTAAGTTATCTGGGGTACTTTGGCTGAAGTACCCTAGGTTATTTTACACGCTCTTTAAGATTATGAAATAATATTTCCACCTATGTTATTATTTATTAGCATATTCATTGTTTTATACTTAATATTGTATTTGTTTATTTATTATTAATTTACTATGTAATAATGTGTTTATTATTTACATATTACTTCTTTATGTTGCTTTATGTTATTATTATTCATTGATTACTCTTTGTTAAATGATTAATACTATATTTTTTATTTTATGTTTATTTTTGTTCTAGTCAGGTTGTCTCTGAACTAGTAGCAAGCTGACAGAATCAGATTAGGATATGACAATGAAGAGCCCAAAAGGTTATCCAATCCATACAAAACTTTTTGATTGTGGAAAGCTTCAGTCCTTCAGAAATTTTGGCAAAAGTGGCTTCAGGAAACAGAATTGGTGAATTGGTTGCCATACCTCACATCCCGTTCATCTCTGAACCTGAAGAGACTGTACCCCCTTAAAGCTAATACACACCCAGTTTCCTATTAATCTTGCTTTTTGTCTCACAATCAACAAGTCTTAGGGACAGATTTCTTGGTGAATCAACAGGTGAGATGCTTGCAGAACTAATGTTATTTTCAATAAGACTTGTTTCCAGTATTTCCGTTGTTCAAATTTTGCACATGCAGATGCAAAAGGTGATCTTATAGGATTTTACTATGTGGTATTCTATGGTGGTGAGGTGGGAATAAAGGTTAGCTCCCTGGGGGAATTGTGAGTGTCATCTATGATGAGATTGAGAGGTTCCACGGGGATGTCCAAGTGATTGTAAGTGCTGAAGGTTGTGGTTGGGGGATTGTGAGTGGCTTCTGTGATGATTTTGAGAAGAAAGAGGAGCACACCCAAGTGAAGTTGGGTGATATGTTTGGTGTTGAATGTTGTAGTGGGTTTGTGATTGGGGTTTCTGATGGCTTCTCTGATGAGAATCATAAGAAACAGATGTTTCAAGTGATTGTGAGTGCCATCTTTGGTGCTGAAAGTTGCCATGGTGGGATTGTGAGTAGCCTATCAAATGAGATTGAGAAGAAGGAGAGGGAAGCCCACATGAGCCTTGGCTCTGAATGGTGGTCAAATGTTGGTGTGATGGGTGATTATAAGTGTGTGATGGGTAATCATGAGGATGAAAAGGTCACACCATTTTTTTTTGGTGTGTAGGGTGTACACGCCAAAAAAAAGGGCGTGTGGGAGCGCACGCCAATTTTTGGCGTGCGGGTCTCACACACCCTTTTTTTTTGGCGGGTAGGCCCCGCACGACAAAACAATTGGCGTGCGGGTTGGCGTTGGCGTGCGCCTTTGGCATGCGTGTATCAACGCCCCATTTTCCTTGGTCAAGGTAAGAACAAATCAACCAAGGCCTCTTGTGTATCAATGAATTATTTGCATGCCTCATCAGGACATAATTGATAAGCAAGACCTGCAGTAGCTAGTTGCACACCTCAAGTTGGAGCAATGGCAAGATGATGCATCCAAGGTTGAGAAGGTTGATAAAATCATCAGCAAGAGGCTAAAGGGTTAAAATCACATGCTGGAAACAATAATCCAGTCTAGATTGGATGACCCCAAGGGGGTACCAAAACTTGATGATGTAGTATCAGCAGTCTATGGCCAGATGACCCCTTGACACAAGGACACAAACGGTAAGAATATCAATAAAGACCCATGCATCAAAAAATTGGCCAAGGCCTGATTGGCCTACCTCAGGCTCCTCATCCAACTCACCACCCTCCAGCACACAGCAGCCAAGGGCACATCAAATAAAGTCCCAAAATTCTGGACTCAGATTGAGGAGGATCTTTCTGCACACACTGAACATTCAAAGCTTTAAAAATTTGCCTCTGTGTTACTAGTGTGGAAGAAGGACTCCCAACTATGGGATGGCAAAACCCCCACATCAATGGTATCAGCTGAACAAGTGGCTTTGCCCACTGAGGACAAGATCATTGCAAAAATGGAGGAAATATTTTTGGGTGGTAATGAAGATGAAGAAATTAACAATGTGCTCAACTAGACCTATAGGTCTCTCTTCCTATTTTTCTCTTGAGATTTAAACATACTATTGTCTCTACCCAGGTCTCTCTTCCTCTTTTCTCGTGAGATGATTATATAGTATTTTCTTGCCCAATTTTATTCACTACTGATCTTTCTGATATTCTAATGTCTGAATATATCAACAATAGCCTGATTTTTTTAGTTGTTTATTAATTCCTGTTTACCTTTTATATCCTTACTATCCCTCTCCACTGAGTTATCCACCCAAGCCTTTGAGGCTCTGATAGTATGGAAATGAATGATTATTGATTAATACCTGATTTGATTGTTCCAACTCAACAAAATGAGGCATCAGCAACTCACCAATCTCAGATCTCAGCTCCAGGTGATAACTCACAAAGGCGCCCTGGTCAAGCCAAAGGATCACAGGGATATAGTCCTGAGGACTGCATGGCACTTGTTGAGGCGGTCAAAGAACTCCTTCCCCTGGGATCTCAGGAGTGCGGATATGTTCTCAAGCGGTACAATACTTATGCAACTGATAATAAACGTGTAATTTGCAAACAAGACTCCATCAAACTCAAGTTCCAAGCTTTAGTGAAGCACCCCAAGCCAACTGGCAATCCAACTTGTCCTCCCCACGTCTGAGAGGCCAAATTGACCCAGAAAGCAATGGATAACCAAGCTCATGTCTTTGCATGTAATGATGATGCCAAAAGTGATGATTACCAGGAAGAGATATTTCCTTCCTCTTCTGATATTACCAGTGTTGAATATTGTGATCCACAGTGTTCCCAATATCAGCACATTGGATAATGACTTGGTAGCCTAGTTGGTAAAGGCAGCACTTCTAGTATAGTGTCTTAGCTTCTGCTAAGGTCGCTGGTTCAAATCCTGCCCAAGTCAATCATTTTCTGCTAAATGTCTGAAATATGTGTTGTTAATTCTAACACGATTAACAGTCGAAATGTGCTATGCGCATACTATGCATTTACATATGGGATTATACATTATGCACTTATGCAATATGCAATTATGGACTTTGTTTCCAAATGCACTGCAATTTATTATGGACTTTGTTTCCAACTTTGGAATATGCAAAATGCTATTATGCAATATGCAATATCTACTTATTATGCAATATGTATAATCTCAATGTATAGACTAGCTTGAAATTGGTTGACTTTAGGGTCTCTTGTTCTCACACTGTGGGTCAGGGGGTGTGTTGAATATTGTGATCCACAGTGTTCCCAATATCAGCACATTGGATAATGACTTGGTAGCCTAGTTGGTAAAGGCAGCACTTCTAGTATAGTGTCTTAGCTTCTGCTAAGGTCGCTGGTTCAAATCCTGCCCAAGTCAATCATTTTCTGCTAAATGTCTGAAATATGTGTTGTTAATTCTAACAACCAGGAAGAGATATTTCCTTCCTCTTCTGATACACCGATTCAAGTTGCTAATGTTACGTTTGTATGTTTAGAAATGGTGTTGGAGCACCTATCCCAATGTTTATTGAGCCCACTCAACAAGAGGTGGAACTCATGGAGGAAGATCAGCAGTCTGGATATCTCCCATTGGTCCCAGCCAACAACACAAACATCATCCAATTGAACCCATCACCCAACTCGCCTGCTCTATTGTCGTTTTCATCCTGGGCTCCCAGAAAAAATGAGCCAGTGGGCTCTCAATCATTGGCTTCAAATGATCTTGGTTCTACTGCGCCTCAAACTGGGCCCCACAGAAGGGCTAGCTCTTGAGCTGCAAGCCAAAGCAGCCCAATCAAATCTACCAACCTATCTGGAGCAGCCGGTTGCACTTCTGCTGCTTTGCCTTCTGGTACCTTAGAGCAACACCTGACTGCTTGGCTTGATCCAGTGGCAAGAAAGAAACACAAAATGGAAAATAGTATGACTCAATTCTATGCAACACAACTCCAAGATGCCAGGAAAATGGTCAAGAATCTTTGAGAAGAGAAAAACCAATTGTGTATGGAAGATCAGAGCAAAGCAAACAAGCTCAAGGAGAAGGTCACAGAGCTCCGGATTGAAAACTCTTTGCTCAAGGCAAATTTGGAGCTGTTGCAGATGAAGGTCAAAATGTCTGCCTCCAACAACCATCATTATCACTCCCAGCCGCTGGCATTTGGCCATGTCAATTACCAAGGCAGAAATGCCCAACATCCATTCACTTGTGCTCATGGGCCCTCTGCCAGTGAACAAGCCACTCCGGCCGGCAAACAAGTTGCTTTGAACATTATTGAATATGTCAGAATCCTCACAATGATGCAGGAAATAGCAACACTGAAAAAGAAAAGAGTAAGCAAAAATACACTCTGTTATACAAACAGCCCAGCAAGGCTAAGAGCCCTACGGATTAAAAAACTAACCACCAATTGTTGCTACCACCCAGGTGATGAAAGTACGTTTGATGAAGCTGTCTCAGGCAAAAACCCTGAACAACGCTCTGATATTGAATGAACCCTGACAATGGTATCTTGACCAGCAGAGTCTGTGAGTTACACCCTGCAGATGATTGCATACCTTCATGAGATAAAAAGGAGCTTACAATTCAATTATTGATAGACTCATGCTTACCAACTTGTCTCACTCCAAGCACCACAAATCATCTCAATCAAACCACAATCAACTCACATACAGAAATTCCTTTTCCCCTTCAATAACAACTAAACACATGAAAAACGCTCTCATTGACTCTATTCTTTCTCATTTCAATCATAACAGCTTTAATACAACCTCGTCAGCCAGGAGGAAGTCCTCCCGGCTGACAAGGTTATACAACCTCGTCAGCCAGGAGGAAGTCCTCCCGGCCGGCGAGGTTGTATGACCTCCTCAGCTGGGAGGAAGTCCTCCCGGCCGGCAAGGTTATACAACCTTGTCGGCCAGGAGGACGTCCTCCCGGCCAACAAGGTTGTATAACCTCGTCAGCTGGGAGGAAGTCCTCCCGGCTGACGAGGTTATACAACCTCGTCGGCCATGAGGAACTCCTCCTGGCTGCACTGCCAGCATAATTGCCTAGGATGAAGCATCCCAGTTAAACTGGGATGCACTCAACCAATTTAAACTTGGTTGACATCAACTGATGAAATGTGAATCCAAGGGATCCCCCTTGGTTTTGTTTTTCATTGGTTGAGCTCAACCTACTTTAATTGGGTTTTTTGCATCCTAGTTTAACTGGGATGGACTCAACCTAGGCAAATATGCTGGCAGTGCTGACAAGGTTGTATAACCTCGCCAGCCGGGAGGACTTCCTCCTGGCGGGACGTGCTCACGTCATCAAGCCGGTCCAACGGTTTGATGACGTGAGCAAGTCCCACATGCCAAACAATTGGCATGTGGGACCCGCACGCCAATTTTTTTTTGGTGTGCGGGGCCTACACACCAAAAAAGAAGGGTGTGTGAGACCCGCACGCCAAAAATTGGTGTGCACTCCCACACGCCCTTTTTGTTGGCGTGTAGACCCTACACGCCAAAAAAAAATGGTGTGTAGGCCCCGCACGCCAAAAAAAATTGGCGTGCAGGTTGGCGTTGGTGTGCGCCTTTGGTGTGCGTTTATCAACACCCCATTCTGTAGCCTAACCAAAAATGGTGTTAGTGAGGTTATCCAACAAATACAAAAGGAAAGGACAAAAAACTTACTCTTCATTGTCCGCAAAATTTACTGGCAAATTAAGTCCATTGATAAAACCAAAGCACTTCACCAGAAGCGGGTAATTTTGCTCGATAAACCTACTATAGTATTTACAGTTGAATTTGCGCAAAGGCCATGATATTTTTCCATTCTTCAGGGCCCAAAGTACAGAAAGAAGGCATCTGCAGGCATGTTGAAGATTGTGGGTGCACACTGCAGCAGTGATTGAAAAAATCTGCTTGAGAGTGTATGCAGCCATACTCAAACTGAGCCAATGCAACAGAAGTGTAAGGCCACCTGCGGCATCCAGAGATCAACAAGCTTGTTGGGGGTTGCCGTTTGGGTTGGTATCCAATTGAGTGATTGTAGCTGAGTCCCATGCAATGCTGAAGTGGACAAGTAGAGCTTCAAAAGTTTGAAAATCCACACCCATGACCATTAAGATGATGAGCTAGACAGGGGCTGGGTCAGAGTGAATATTTTGTAGAAGAATGTCATTGCATTAGTTAATGGAATGAAAGCATGAAGAGAAAAATATGAAAAGAAAACAAAAGGTAGATAGCTGAGTGAAAGAAGAGATGTGATTGAGAGAAGGGATTTGCTTACCTGGGTCAGAGTGAATAGTTTGTAGAAGTATGAGGAAAGACTCCTTCTACTAATCTCTGACTCAGGTAAGTCCCTGTCTTTGTGACACATTTATGAAAGGTATGCAACATAGATGAGAGGGGCTAGAGGTCTAGCTCAACATATGAACACCCAGTCATTCCTGACTTGTTGCAAGTGGTTCCATGCACTTGTTCCTTGGGGGTAACCAGTAAGGTCTGGCCTTTTAAGGTATGTTTTCATTTTCCGTATTGGCATCCGTTTTCCTAATAACGCCAAGGCTACAATTATGATCACAGCTTTGTCATTGTCCTCTTGGTGACTGCTTGTCAAGCTGTTCATTCCTGCTGATTAAATGCAAATGTGTTATTATGATGAATCAAGACAAAGAGAGTAAGGAGAAACTAAACTGGGATGGTTGTGGTTGTGTAAACAGACTTATTGGTGGGTCTGACTAAAACTGGTGGCCAGATGCAAGGGGAATAAAGTTCTACAGGGGGTTATAAATCTAGTTTGAAAAACTTCAAATCTGAGACCATCTCCACCACGGGGAGGTATCCGGGTTGCTATATTGACTCTGCCGGGGCACCTTGCTGAAGTCTTAGCAACCCAAGGGTGGGTTGCTACACACCACAAGCTACAATGTATCGTAGCTTGGAGAGGTGAAAGCTTTTGGGTGTTACCCGTTGGTGTGTGAGTTGAAGTGACCGGTGTGGTGTGCTAAATGTGTTCAAGTATCAAAAGTACATAAAAGCATAGTTTTATATCAATAAGGAGGGATATTACTAGTTTTTTTCATGGAAAAATTGGATTCTACAGGTTATTTAACCCATATTCTCTCTCTGAAACCACAGGGCCAGCAGCACTTAGACAAAACTTGTTAGAGTAAAAACCAGTTTTGTTAAAAGTATAAGTACATAGTAGAGCTTAATGTATAGTCACATGTAGAGACACACGTATAGTCACATGATTCATCACATCCTTGTTCTAGGACTCAACAGCTAAAATGCCTCGTATTTTGTAGTCACATGATTCATCACACGCTTGTTCTAGGACTCCCCAGCTAAAATGCCTCATATTTTACTATGTAAAGGGGAGGTTGTTCCCTCCCAGAAAAAAAAATCATCCCAGTTTGATTCCAGTTTCATGCCAGTTTTTGGGAAGTAATTCTATTTTGTAGTTGCACAAAAACACATAGCATCCAGTAGTGATCTCAATCAAGGTTTCCCCTTTGGTGTGCTCTTAAAAAGAAAAAGTGTTATCATTAATGGATTGAGGCTAAATTGTTTTTATTACCAAAACCAGACTGACAAATAAAAAGTTAGATGAGAGAAAATGAATGGGGAAAAATAGACAAGATAATTGAGAGGCATACCACTAATGAAAGAGACGAGGGCTTTTTATTGGAAGGGGAAATAACAGAAGTAAAGAGGATAAGAGCTGATAGAGGAATTTGTAGTATAAAACAGATCAGTGATTTACTCGACAAACAACAAGAAGTAAGAAAGAGAATGAAAAGGAAAAAAGAAATGACAAACAGCACAGTTATGTGATGTTGATTTATTTTATAAATTGCCTGAGCTTGAAGTCTTGAGGGTATCAAGATTCAGCGCTTGACATTCAGAAATGTGAGGATAATATGAGTAATGTTTTGAGGGGACAGAGTTGATAGGGGTTGACTTTACAATATTCAGGTCTTGATGTAACTTGAGGTCTTGATGGGATTTTGATCTTGAGCCTTGATTTGAAGTCTTGATTGAGGAATGATAAAATTGAGAATCTTGTCGAGTCTGAGTGAAACAGTCTTGATTCGATTCTTCCTTTTATGATTTACAACCCTAACCAAGTGCGGTCAACAATAGGATTTGACTGCGGTGCGGGCTACAATTAACATGACATTCACTGATTAGGATCTTGTGACAGTTGACTTGAGGGATACTTTCAACTGAGAATTCAACAATCATCACATTGCTCTCTTAGCTGAAGGTTAAGAAAGAAGGCAATACAACTTGAATAGTTCACATTGATTCATCATCCATCCCAGAACATACATATCTTTGCTTTGCTAACAAATATCTGATCTAAAGCCTGATCAAGAGATTGCTACATATAGTTTTCTCTATCATAAGTTTACACCACAACAATAAATAAATTTTGTTGTAAGAATTCTGTTCTTTGCTGTGTGATATCTGGCCGATGGGTTGCTATCAGGTTGCTATAGCATCTGGAACTGCTATAGCAACGGAGGTGTGTAGATTTTGGATATAGCAACCCCGGTGGTGTTGCTATATGGGGTCTGGGTTGCTATATTTAGCATAGCAACCCCATATAGCAACCGCGGTGGAGATGCCCTGAGGATTGCTATTGTAGCACCCGCGGTGGCATTGCTATATGGGGTTTGGGGTGCTATATTTAGCACAGCAACCCCATATAGCAGTCGCGGTGGAGTTGCTCTGACTCTGTAGGGGGCTACAGAGTCGAAGGTAAGTCTTCCAATCTCGCGACATGACATAACATCACTGCTGCCAAACGGGGCAAAGCGGTGATTTCAAGGAGAACATTTCCAACAGATATCATGTCTAACGACCCTATGTCAACGCCATCGATCCCCCTGATCGACTTCTCACCATTCTGCAACCCTGATGCGCCGGTGGATCAACAGATCACAACAGCTAATCAACTTTTGGAGGGATTCAAGAAGAACGGTTTCGTGTATCTCCAAAAGTTCTCTGTATCAGCTGAGATGGTTTCTGAGGCGTTTCAATGGGTTCGTCACTGCTCTTTCATCATTTCCGCCCTCTGTTGTCATATACTTATTAGTAGCTCACACTTGCTTGATTCTATTACATACATAGACTAAAAAACTGTTTGATTTACCATTAGATATCAAGAAGCAAGCTCTTCATCCGGCTGACGGATCATGCCATCGGGGTTATTCTCCGATTGGTCTAGAAAAAGTCAAGCCAGTAGAACAACCCAATGGAACTAAACGCACCGAAGAACCAGCGGCTCCAGATCATAAGGAAACTTTCGACATTGGTAAACCAGGGAGATCAGCAGATAACATTTGGCTACCTGAGGGGACCGAGAAAGAATATGGTCTATCTGGCTTTCGAGATTTTTTCGAAAGGTTTTATGAAGCCTGTGAACGGCTTGAAATGGATATCTTACGCGCGATTTCGATTGGTTTGATGGGCATCGAGCAGGCAGATTATTTATCCAGATTTCACCAAGAATCAAATAACCAGATTAGGTTGGCCCATTATCCACCGATCCAAGCCGACCAATTAATCGAAGGAGTTAGGGAGCGATTCGGAGCACATACAGATTTTGGATCGATTACGATCCTATTCCAAGATCAAGTCGGTGGCCTCCAAGTCGAGGATCCAAACGTACCTGGGCATTTTCTACAAGTTCAGCCGATCGAACGAACCGTTGTAGTAAATGTTGCCGATCTATTGATGCGATGGTCCAATGATACTCTCCGCTCAACATTGCATCGGGTCGGCCCTCCCCATAGCTCCGGCCTCATTCCCTCTCGCTACTCGATTCCTTACTTCTGCGGTCCCGATACTAATGCTCTCATCCAATGCTTGCCCGGCTCTATCTCACAGTCTGAACCAAAGTACGAACCAATTCACGCGGACGAATACATCAAAATGCGTATGAAATCTTCCTATTAAAATTCAACCCTCGACTGTCAAAAAAACTTTACGAGAAGAAAGCAAATTAAATTAGCGAAACGCTATTCGAAATACATGTAATAAGATCTCATGTACTTCTAGAGCGAAAACAAAACAACAAAAGTCTGTCTCCAGTATTATTTGAGCCTTGAAAAGTAAAGATGATTCCTAATCATGAGAACCCTGTTGTTGATTTACCCAATACATCTATAGAGCTTCAGATATACAGCCACCCCCCAAAAGCTTGCAACTTTGGCTGCAACTTTTGAAACTTGGTGCCGCAACCGGCAAACCTTTGTGCAGTGGAAATGATCTGTGCGTGCAGGCTGTGGACTGCCAGGAGTCAAGGGGTGTGAAGTGAGTCTGTACATATAATTGGCTGCCCCCACCCACCACCACCACCCATGTCAAATTAATCCACCAAGTCTACTGATTGAACTGTGTTTGGGTGGCCCTTGAAGGAAAACTACTTTGCAAAATCAATACCTCACCACTGCAAGAAAAACTGGATCAACTGCCAGCAGTTGACATGCAGCATGCTTCAACCAAGCCGCCATTGTATCTCCACCTATTTACATATTCAGCTGTTTGAGCACAGTCACTGTGCATTGAAGTTTGGTTGATTCACCCTTGCAAAAAGGTTGGAGTAACACCACCAGCTTCCTTAGAGTTTCCACATGTCAACTGCAGGCAGTTGAGCAATTCTTTTTTTTGCAGTGCACATGCATCAAATATCAGCTCTGATTTCCTCCACTGATGGTGTGAGTTATACAAGAGCACTTGTGCAGTCATACCCTGGAGATGGTCACCAACAACCCAACAATCTGTCTAGACCAAAAATCTATCTAGAAGAAACCCAGCAGGAATCAATTATTGAATGAGACCTCAGAATTTCACTTAAAACCATATTGAACAAGCTCCACCACCACCTCTGCATGAGCCAAAATTAAACAAGGAGGAAGGTGAATCCCAATCAAGACCTGATCCAACACACAAAATACATAATCCTGATGGTTAAATCACTATGAAAGAACAATTGTCATTTGATTTCACATGACATTCAGAAGTACCAAGGCTCATCTTACTCTGGTATCTCACTTGACATCACTTGACATTTATTTTTTCCTGGTGACTATAATCCCAATTGGACAGTTTACACCATTTCATATCTTCTTTTCTTTTGATCTTGGGCTGCTGGCTGTATATTATATGACAGACACAAGAAGAATATTTTTGGATGGTGTGGTTTGTACTTGGGGCTGGGCCCCATTGGGTAGATCAAGACTATTGGTTTGATGGGCAACCCATTGCTTCAACTTCATCCCAGCAGTTGCACTGGGTGGGATTTTTGTTTTGGTGATGATTCAGCAAGAGACAATAAAGAGGATCAGTTATGAGCATTGCTTGGAACACATGCTGGTAAGCTGTCAGCGGTGGGTTACTCCGGGGTGATTAAAATCCACTCGATGGAAATTTGCTGGAATTGACCAGCGGCTCCGAGTCGTAGATGGGGTTGAATCTGGTCCAAGAGTTTACGCCCAGCCAGTGATAAGTTTTGAGAAGTTCAGGCTTGAGGGTCCAGACAGTGATATGTAGATATGTTTTGGTCAAGCAAGCTGGAAGTAGTGATGTGTAGATGTATCTTTGAGCTCAAGAGGAATGGTAAATAAAAGTAGGTTATTATTATCTTCTCTTCTGAAAGTCTGGGGAGCAAGAGAGTTCAGAGGGTACAACTTTATATGAGACTTGCTGAGGTTGACTAAATACAAGCATATGTAAAGTATGTTAATAATGAAATGAGTGAAATTAAGGTGAAACTTTAAGGAAACTGCAGATGGTGTAGTAAAATAATATGTTGGCCAGTCTAGGGGTGACTATGATTTACTTGCCAGCTGACATAAGCTGCATTTAATTACATATATTTTGTCATTTTTTCTATCAACTTTTGAAATTATCTTTTTGTTTTAAGATTCCTAACATGACTCCATTCCCAGGCCCCCAAAGCATCTTGGTTATGGAAAACAGCCAAATTCATCACAATGGCCAAATCCAGGAGATTTCAAAGGATAATGGCTGACACCTTGTCTACCTCCCTGCTTACTCCCCCAACAAAAATCCAATGAAAAAAGCCTTTAGTGATTTGAACAGCTCTCTAAAATGATACAGGGAATGAATAGGGTCAAAATAGATAGATAGGGAGAAAATTGAGGTGTTCAAAAGGTATACCTTCACCCCCCAGTGGATGAGAAGCCTGTTCCAAGGCTCAGGATATACTAATTTTCCATCAAGGGATTTGACCATTCTCTTTGTTAAATTGTGGTATTTTTTCCCTTATGTTTGTTACTGTTAGTGTAGAAAGTGTTTTTTTTCTGGAAAATTTGTAGTGTTAGCTGAAGCTACAGCCTGCTAAACTAACAGCAATTGTAGCAAGAAATTTCTCAGCCAAATTTTTTGTAGTGTTAGTTTTGGAAAATGACTGCTACACTAACAAGTAGCGTAATTATTTTGCCTCTAAGATATTTTGAATTTCTCATTAGTGTAGGGGCAACAGATCTATGCTACGCTAAATTTTAGTTTTTAGCTAAATGTTTTCTAACTAAATGTTTGCTTGTAAATAAAATAAAATTATAGATAGAAATAATAGGGGGTATCAAATATGACCAAATCCACGATTATCTAATCAACGGGTTTCACCAAATCCACAATTATGAAACCAGTGGATAAAAATTCCAAATAATGCCATTATTTGCACTAGACGTGTCAAGTATCAACAACAAAAACACCAATTATAATTACAAAAACCACAATCCTCCACAATTCAACCAATCACTACTCAGGATCCAAACTTGCAATATACAACCCCAATACAATCAATAATCCTCCACGATTCAACCCCAACAAACAATAAATTGTTGCCAATACAACTCCACCCAATCACAAACCCAAAATTGTTCTTCAGTTTTCCTCAAAATTTGGTAAGTTTAGTCAATTATAAACTTGCTTGCAGAAAAAACATTAATCAATCATTCCCTGATCCCAGAACAATGCCTATCAAAAAAACAAATAAATTCATCACCGGAAAAGGAAAAGTGACACCAAAGAAGTCAGCAAGCAGGAAGAAACCCATCAAGAAGCAAGCACAACATGTCTCTGACAATGATACAACTGGAAAAACCTCTTCTCACCTAAAGAAGGATGACTTCCTCATAATCATCAACTGGCTCAGAATCCAAAAGAATTATGATTTGTGCTTTGGAACTGGTAAGGCACCAGCGGTTGGAAGGCCAGCCAAAGGGAAGATTAACGTATTCGAGCTTATGGCAATCAATCTGAGAAATCAATCCCCTTCACAAATCAATCTAACCCCCAGGCAGATGAAAGATTGTTTTAACAGCTACAAGGACAAGTACAAGAAAACACATACCCAATCCCTCTCCACTGGCTTTGGACTCACTGATGAAGACCAATTGGCAGGAATTATCACCATTGACGAGAAGCTCAACAAAATGTGTCCACATTTCCATGCTATGCATCAGCTGATGGGGAAGAAACCGTTTGTGACGCCCTTGTACAAAGTCAATACTCAAAACGGTGATGAGAGCTCTGACTCTTCTGGTCCCAAGGACAACAACTTGGACGAAAATGTTGAGAAAGATGACTCAGATAATGTATCTGTGGATTCCAATAACTCTAGGTCTTCAGTTTTAAGATCGATCAGTTGTTTCATTGTCTTTTTTGATAATTGCTAATGTGTTCAATATTGTTTATACGTGATGAATTAGTCAGCAATCTTGGAACCTTTAGAAAAAAATGAGAATAGGTCTGAAGGAGGCAGGGATGGTGAAGAGGTGTGTTTGAATTTCTTTTTATCACTTATGCAATTTCTTCTTCAAACGATTGACCTTGCCACTAAATAATTTAGGAAAGAGTTGGACCTGCCAGTGTTTGTGACAATCCGTCAGATGAAAATGAAGTGGCAATCCTGGTTTGTTATTGGATCAATTAATCACTGTTGTTTGATTGATTAGCTAAAGCCCCATTTCTTCCCATGTTTGAAATTAGCAAGGAAAGGAAGCAAGTATATGTCCTAGTGGAAAGGTTAAATCATCTAAGCGCTATTGAAGGGCTGTGGATTCCCTCACTGCCAAAGAAAGGGCCCTTGACACAAGTGATTCAGAGGATTACTGTCCATCTGATGCTCAAGAAGATACTCAGTCACCCTGCAAGAAGAAGAAAAACAAATCATGCACCACTTTGACACCTAACAACGCTGCATTGGATTCTCCTGCGAATTCAAATAAAACGTTGCCAACTCAAACACCCAAGGACAAGTGAAGGGCATCCAACAGTGCCAATATCAATCCTAAGAGCCGATCAACCTCAGGGCCCAACACCCCCAATCCTTTTTCTCAATATGAGGAGTATGCGTTGAAGAGGGATTCAGGCCAGTTGGAGATGTAATCCTTGTTCCAATTTTATGTAACTGACATGCTTCTTCAACTTAATTCTTTATTAGGAAAGGCACAAGTGGCTCAAGACAGCCTCAGTTTTGAGATGTTGAAGTTTGAACAACAGGTCAACAACAATAATAAGGGGGTTGAGTTGGAGGAAAAGAAATTCAACCACTCAATTGAACTTGAGGAGAAGAAGTGGGATCATGGAATTAAATTAGAGGAAAAGAAGTGGGAACATGGAATAAAATTAGACAAGAGGAAATTAGACTGGGAAAGGGAGGAGAAGGATAAGGACCAAAGGTTTGAGATGGCCAAGATGGAACGTTTGGCTTGTCAGGAGCACATCGGTAAGAAGTATGACCTGGTGACTCAGTTTGTGGCTCATTGGAAGAGTACAGAAGAGATTGAATGCTTGGCAAATTTATTCAAATAGTTCACCTTTTTTGGCTTTGTTTGCACCCAACAAATCATTTGAAACATTGCATGTTACACATTAGAAAGAAAATAAAAAAAGCAAACTATTGATCATATTTTAAAGAGTTATCTAAAATAGCTTCCATATCTCTAATATTCCAGTTGATTTTATTTGGATGATTAATATAGTGACCATCTCTAATAAGCTGAATGGCTTTTTGGGTTTTCTTGGTCAGTTGACAAGATAACCCCATTTGTGTATGTGAAGAGTTGGGAGCAGTTTTTGAGGGAAGAGTCAGGTGAGAATAAGCAGTGGCTTTCCATGCACACTCAACTATACCATCAAATCCTGCAAAGGTGATGCCACAAGAATCGTCTGGAAAGACAAATTCACCTCCAGTGACTTGAAGATTTTTCTCAACTAGCTTCCCAGTGTGTTTCTCAATGGGAATCCATAGGACAAAGCTTAAGGGTGAAGCATTGGTGTCTTGGTGTGGAGTGTTTGCAAACTGGCCAAGGGTAAACGACAGGTGTGAGGTGAATCCTTTGCGGTGGGCTGAATATTGGGGAGCTAGTCCAGGGGCTTTGAGTCAAATGTGTTGTTTCTGGACCTCACAGAATAGGGGTTTGGATACAGATTCGAAGCACCAGCCAAGAAACTTATCAATTTTTGGAACATCCTTTTGAAGCGCTTCATAACCGTGTTGATCTGTAGCACCTTTGGAAGAAATGCCTGTTATACCGATTTGGGATTGTGCTTTGTAACCTTTTTGCCATCCCAGACTGTACATTTCACCCAAGTATGCTGGTCCATTGGATTTATTGGAATTTTGGGATTTGGCCTGCTGGATGAGATGTTGGCTGAGATTTTGGTATTGTTCTTTGAGTTTTGCATCCATGGTTGAGAATGGTCAGAACTTTACCACGGCAATAACCTTCTTACGAGCTCCATTGGCCCAGCAGATAAAGGACTTGTTGAAGAATCGGATGTTGGCATTTGGATTGGGAATTGAGATGTGGACTGAATATGGGACTGGCCAGAAAAATGTACATTGGCCCGTTGACAGTGAAGAATTTGAGTGGCGGCTTTGTACTTTTTCCGCTTCCTTTGATTTTTACTGAGGTGTGGTTGCGGAGCCAGACAAGAACCTTCTGCTTCATTGAACCCTTTGCTGCCACGTATATCTTGTTCTTGATTGTGATCACATCGGCAATAGATTTGACAAATTATGCAAGACTTTGATTCCATCTGAGACATGTTAGGAGGCATGTGGGGATTTGGATTGGAGTGTTGCTTGCAAGTAGGTGGGCAAGGTGGACGGCTGGGTTTGAATTTCTTTGAGGATAAATTGGATGATTCTGAATCGTGGTCACTGCTTTCATTGTTGGTAGAGCCAGCGTCTGAGAAGGTGCTATCTGAATCCAAATTGTACGTCGAAAAGGCAGGTGACGGCGGGTCCTGGTGGCAAGAATCATCCCCTCCTTGCTCCTCACTAATGTGCTGTGACTGTTCTAGATAAAGAGGAATAGCACATCGCCAATGGATGTTACAGTTTGTACTTGATCATTGAACAGACAGCGGCACATCAGCTTGGATTGGGGAGGGGGTGGGCAAGCGATCTTGTGGTTGGTTGGGTTCAGCGGCCAAAGTTTCCTGTTGTTTCAACCAAGTGTGTGTTGTGAGCCGTTGTGCTTTTGTGACGTTGGGCAATGGATAAGATATTTTGAGGCAATCACGGCTTCTGAGCATCCACACGCAAAACAAAACCCCAGTCAGTTGTGACGTGTATATTCAAAAGATTTCTTTATACATTCTGCTGCGTAATTTGCAGTTGTAGTCATCATTTGATGGAAATTAGTGGCATTGGGGTGAATTGTTACTGATTTAGAGAGGACTAGTTCTTTGGGGAACCAAGGTATCCATCCTCTTTCTAATTCAAAAGGAGTAATGTCAGTACTACTGTGTTTACTGGAATTGTAGGCAAATTCTAATGCTGGTAATAGTGAACACCAGTCATGTGAGTAATTATCTGTGTCCTTAAATTCTAGACCATATGCACAATATCTTCTAATCATATCTTCCAAAGTTTGAATCATTCTTTCAGCTAATCCATCAGTTTGAGGATTATAAGCTGTAGAGAACTTCAATTGAGTACCACATAAATCATATAAACCTTTCCAGAATTCAGATGTAAATTTTGGATCTCTGTCTGTAATAATGTATCTAGGACAGCCTACATCAGCTATAATCTTTTGCCAAAATAGTAGAGCAACATCAAATGCATGATTTTCCTTGTGACATGGCAAGAATTTAGCTCTTTTAGAGAATCTGTCAATTACTACTAGTACAGAGTTGTAGTTATTCATCCCAGCTGGAGGTAATCCTGTAACAAAATCCATATTAATTACAGACCATCGTTCTGTTGGTTCTTCAATTTCCTGTAGTAAACATGTCTTTTTCCAGTAGCTTTATTTGCTTTTTGACATCTTTCACATGGTTCACAATATTCTTTGGTTGCAGCTCTATAATGGGGCCACCAAGCTATATGTTTAACTCTTTCTATAGTTCTGTCAAAGGAAAAATGTCCTGCTGTGATATTATCGTGGCATTCTTTGAGAAAAAGATTGATATGTTCCTTTTTAGACAGAACTACTACACTAGTATGTTTGGTTCTATGATATATTAATCCATCCAGAAGTGAAAATCTGTTTTCATTAAATGCAGTAGACCAAGGTTCTTCTAAAGAATTAATCAAGTCCAGATTCTTATGTTTACTTTGTAAGATTTCTTTAAGAGTGGAGCAATTCTTGTCCAAGTTGTAACTTTCACGTATTTCATCCCAAAATGCTTCCTTCATTTCAGTAACATGAAGTCCAAGAATTTCATATGTTTCAGAAGGGTTATAATAAGCAGGATTATTTTCATCATTATTTAATGGGAAAAGGCACATAATTTTAGCAGCTATCTCTCCATCCCAAGCAGGATTTTCTGGTAGATTGTCTAAAGACCATCTACTGAGACCATCAGCATTCTTATGTATGTTTCCAGTTCTGTGGACTATAGTCATACTGCCTCTCCATTCTTTGATTGCAATCTGCCATCTTAAAATATGTCTGTTGGGGGTTTTCATACTCAGTAAACGTTTTAGTGCACTGCAATCAGTAATAACTGCAAAATCACAACCATCCAAGTAGTAATATAATTTGTCTAAAGCCCAGACTAGACATAAGCATTCTAGTTGGCTAGCACCATATTTCTTTTCACTGTCTATAAGTGTGCGTGAAATGTAACATATTACTCCTTCTTTGGGAATGTCTTGTAAATCTTGTGCTTTATGTAAAGCAGCTCCAAGTCCTTCCATGCTTGCATCTACATACAATTTGTAAGGCTTGTGAGGGTCAGGCATCAGTAATATAGGTGCAGAGGTTAACATCTCTCTGATTTTATTAAAGGCATCTACTCTGGGGGAAGTCATCTCATATGAAGTGTTTGGACTAGTAATTTGGTACAGGGGACCAGTAATTTTAGCAAAGTCTTTGATGTGTTGCCTGTAATAACTAGCAAAACCTAAAAATGATTGTAATTCTTTGACATTAGTTGGCATGGGCTTAAGCAATACTGCAGCCACCTTATTCATGTCAATAGCAATACTAAGTCCAGAAACTATATGTCCAAGTGCTTTTAATTCTGTAAAACCAAATTGACATTTGCTCATAGATATTTTCATATTCATTTTTGTAACTCTGTCTAAAACTATTGAAAGTTTTTCCAAATGTTCTTTCCAGTCTTGACTAAAAATTATAATGTCATCAATGTAGATAATAAGCCAACCTTCACGTAATTCTTTGTGGAATTCTATGTCCATCATTCTTTGGAAGTGAGAGGGGGCATTCTTAATTCCAAAAGGCATTCTTTGGTATTCATAAATTCCCATATGTAAAATTATTCTCATCAAATATCTGCTGTCTTCATGAATTACATTCTGATGGAAACCTTTGAGCACATCCATACAAGTTATAAATTTGGCATCTTTTAACTGAGTCAGTGCTTAACTGATTTTGGGCATAGGAGATCTGTCAGGTATGGTATAATTATTAAGACCTCTAAAGTCTCCAACCATTCTTGATTTTCCATTATGCCAAGCAATAATAACTGGGGTAGTAACTTCTACATTTTCATTTGCTCCCACTTTGTGTAAAACATTCATTCTTACTAATTCAGTAACATGCTGCTGTAGGGCTTCTCTACTTCTGAGGGAAGCAGGATAAGCAGCTTTCCTCAATGCAGGAGGATAAGGTCTAGTGGTATTAAGATTAATTCTCACTTCATGACCTCTAATGCTTCCAAAGGGTTCATCAGCAGTGGCAAATGCAAGTTTCTTTTTATGTAGCAAGCTCTTCAGTTCTTTTAATTGCACATCATCTAAATTCTCAGCAATCTTTGCTTCCAATATTATGTTATCAAAGTTAGAATTATTAACAGAATTACATTCTAGTTGTTCCAGGTTCATTTTGTCACTTAAGCCAAGTTCAAAATTGTTCATAATGACACCATTAAAGGTAAGATATCTTCCATTAGAATTTATTACATCTATTCCATAATTAATGATATAATCATTTCCTAAAATGATATATTTCATTTTAAAATCTTCCATAACTATTAATTCAGTGGTAATCTGAATACTTTGTCTGTTATGAGGGAATATAATATCTAATTTGATAATACCTAGTGGTTTTAATTTGCTGTTACAACTGTAGAATTTCTCAGAATTAATGGGGATTAATTCTTTCTTCCATTGTGGGAATATCTTATCTAATAAATTTGGACCAATAATAGAGCAGAAGGCTCCTCCATCAATTAAACATTTAATTTTAAACTTGTTACATATTATATTAGTGATATTAGTACCACCAGTCTTATGTATTTTTCCAGTATGCATCTCATTGGACAAGTGTAATTTCTTAATGTTCATAGGTTTGAATTTATCTTCCATTTTAGAAATATTAGATATGATCAATTCTTCTTTTGAAACAATGGCATGAGTACTGTGAATATCAGAATCAGAATCAATGGAATCAGAATCAGAATCATCTGGCAAAGATTCTATACTAGATTGGGAATCATCATTAATTGGGACCAAGTTATGATCAATGTTTTCAATGCAGTGTACCTTGTTACTAGATTTCTTATTGGGAAATTTATTGGATCTATGTCCTTTCTTTCCACATTCAGAACACGTGATTTCTTTCTCAGAAGTGTCCTTGGTTTCCTTCTGGTCTGATTTCCTGGAGTCTTTATAATTATCTCTTTTGACAGATTTATACTTTTCTTTCTTGTCTTTTCTTTTAAACTTAACAAGAATTTACAGTTGATTGATGAATTCAGTTAAATCACTGTCACTTTGAAGAACTCTACGCATCATGTACTCAGTATTGTGATCTAATTGTCCAAGTAATTTATCATTAATAGAGGCATTGTCTACATATCTTTCAATGGCTTTAATTCTGTTAACTTGTTGGGTAACCCAATCAGATGGTTCTACATCACTCAGTATGTCAAATCTGCTTCTTCTGAAATTGGTTTTCACTTTTCTTTTCCATTCAGGAGTGCCAAATTTATTAATGATTTCCTTTTTCCAGAATAACCAATTTTTATTGCCAGGTACTTCCTTTTTCCTAGAATTGTACCATGAATTTGCAACTCCAGTTAGAATTGAATTCAATTTTGAGCATATAATTTGATCAGGGGCATTGGTATCTTCTTTTAAGTTGTCAATCCAATCAATAAATTTAAAGTGGTCATATTCTCCCACTCCAGAAAAGGTTAGCCACTCATTAGTCTTTGGCAGACCTACTAATACTAATTTGTGGATGGCCTTGTCTTCATCCACAGAATTAATGGTGGATGTGGCCACTCTAATTTGTTGATTATTAAGAGTTGGTGTAGCAGTTTGATCCCTGATTGGTTCAATCTGGGTACTCTGTAAAGATGAAGGGGTTACATTGGCTAATTGAGTTGTAATGACTGGAGGCATAGTTTGATTGTCATCCCCAATGTCATTCATAGTATCATGTCTGCTTCTTGGTTGGGCATCTCTAGTCAGGAGTTCTTCCAACTTGTGCATGATATCTGAATTATTCTTAGCCATATCTGACGTAACACATGTGAACTGTTTTTCTATTCTGTCCACTACATCTTCAAAGGTTCTAAATTGAGAATCTACTTTATTAGTAGTGTCTGATTGTAAATTCTTAATTTTTAATTCCATTAGTTCCACTTTTTTAATCAGATCTTGGTTGGAATTCCCTTGTTCTTCAACCCAGTCATCTATTCTGTTCATAGAATTAGACAATTGTTTACTGAATGTCTTACAATGATCAGCTAATTCCACATTAAACATATCAACTTTGGTATCCATTTCAGTCAACCTCTGTTGAATAAGATATAATGTACTATCCTCTGAGTTCACTTGTTCATCTGTGGCTCTCATAATTTTACGGCATAATTCTTGTAAATCATTGGACAGAGCTTTGTTACTATTGTTCATAGCATTTACTACATGTTGAAATGTTGTAATTTTTTGATGCTGTTCAGGGGTACAAGCAGAATTGTTGGATTCATTGATTACTACACATGGGGACCTTTGTGTTCTAATTTTATGACTAGATGATTGGGGACTATTACAATTTATGGGGCTTCTTCCATCTGGCGCTCTTGGCGGGCTATTTTGCCTTGTTCTAGATGTTTATAAGTTCCTTGTAGGGATCTCCCTAGGCGTACCATCTCTGAATAAATTTGGTTTCTCCATTGGGTATTCTTCCCTGTGTTCCTGGGATGTCTGGAATTGACATTTCTGCCCTTTGGACCACGGGGATTTTGTGTTCTGATGGGAGTATTGGAAGGATTGGGGGGAGAGAAAAGGATTCCTGGAGATAAATGCAGTGGATTCCAATCCTTGGTGCGGTAGAGGGTTGCTGGCAGACCTTTGAGGCTGACCATCTGACGGAAATCCTCCTGGCAGTAAATTAGATAGGCTTTCACAGCGTTGAAGCTGCTCCTGTTTCTCACATCCTTTAACCAGTACTTGTTCTCCTTCATCCTGTAATAAAATCTTTCAAATTTTTCCTCTGCTGTGACTAGAATCAGAAGAAATTGACTTATTATTAGTCTTTTTACTCCTATAAATAATTTTATTTACAGATTCTTGCTTGCCAGGGGGCAAAACTGACGCTGATGGAAATCCAAGTCCTGGCTCTGGCTCCCTGGTGCGGACATTTTAACCTCTATGGCTAAGGGAAGGAGGAGTCATAATAAAAATGTGTAAAAAAAATTTTGTTAGTAGGAGTTGTAATAATTTAATTTGTTAATAATAAATTAATTCACCAGATGAATTGTCTGATGGAGTAACAGATGTTTCTCTATTAGTGGTAATCTCAGAGGTTTCTCTAGTGTCACGGGCTGTAGTAGTCTTGTCAGACACTTTCAAGATGTCCAATTCAGGAGTAAGTTTGTCTACCTTGGTGGACACTAAAAACAAAAGAAAATTAGTAAAAATGTACTACATTTTTACTTATTTAAAGATCTTTGCTTACTCTTCAGAATTTTCCTTTGAAGAGGGCTTAAAAGGGTTGTTATTTATAGAGAAATGAGTTATCAAGTAATGTTAATATGTTACTTTATTAAGAGTAATAGTAGTGTTACTATGATTTTTATGTGGTAAAATCAAGTGGCTTGTTGTGAGTATGACAAGACTTGAAAAGAGGCTGCTTTTATGTCTAAACTTCCAGGTGGAAATGACAAAAAAATGTGCTTATTTTTAGTGAGATGTGCCTGAAAGGGGATTAGTCTTCCTTTCAGGGTGAGAGAGTGTATGTAAACTGATCAAAATATGATCCGTTTTACAGTTAATTTTGTTGTTTTACACTGTTTTATTGTTTACAAATCACTGAGAGACTCTTAAACGTGATTTGTGATATGTAAAAAGTCTCGACGGGGCTAATACACAATTTTCTCGATGTGTAATAATTAAATGGATAAGACAGTTGTATTCTGCTGAACTTTCCCGTTATTTTGATCTACTCAACAACTTGATAGATCAAGTATTGAGTGAGAAAGTCTAACGTCGACAATGCTTATGATTGGATATAAGGGTCTTATCCGTGTATTACACTAGACGGTGTATGCTGGAACTTCCAGAAGTGCGTCGGCGCACGTATCAATAGTGTAGATCTTGGAATATCCGGGGAATACAGTATGTATCACGTGATAATCCTAGACGATTGATCTTCCGATCACGTATGTATTATGTAGTATACACCCAATATGTACTACGGTGTGTATTACCACTTGTATGCGGTAACTATGTGTATTACCACTATGTATTTGTGATTGAGGAGGATTTGTGAGGATTTGGAGACTAGTGCCTTGGGAAGGGAGGCTCTAGAGATTAAGGGAATAGGATTTGAGTAGTGTAAATCTACTACTGCGGTTCGAATGGTCTACTCAGAATTTCTCTATCAGTAGAGGTTCTACTAGAACGTAGAATTTCTAATGGATTTTATTATAAAAAGGGCGCTTTTGTGTTGTTTTTGGTCAATATCTTCAACCAGATATTGGATTTTAATTTATTATATGTTTTTTAGTTTATAAATTTGATTTTTTTTTCTCAATTTTAATAATTTTTTGTAGGGTTTTTATATTTCTCAGACTTAAATTTGGAAACAGACTCTATTTTTATTGCAATTTTATAATTTTATGGATAAGAAATGTATGAAAACAAGCTGAATTTTTTATGATTTTATATTTTTTCTGTAGTTAAAAGCAGTTAATCTAGGATCCTTATTTCTTCTACTGTTTCTAAGGAGGTATCTTGGGATTTCTGGAGGATCACAATCTAGAAAAGGGGGTACAGTCACGTAAGTATTTGTTGAAGAAGTAATATCACAATATATGTCATCAAAGGGAGGGTTTCCCTGCTCTAAAGCTGATCTGATTTTTTTTCTAACTATTTTGGTATGTTCTTCTTTAACTAGTATGTCAGATTCTTCTGTATTAAGGAGAGTACCTTCAGGGGAATAAGTATTTGTGAGTCTTAACTGTTTAATTTTTGTCCAGGTACAGTTTTAGAAGTGATCTTCTCCTTCTATGACTTCAGTTTTGATCAGTAGTTGTGACATGATGATGTTTTCAGGGTTCTCTAGTTGGTAATGTTTCTGTTGGAAGAGGTTGGAGTTCTTTTTGAAGTCACAGATAATTTCTGGCATCTATCAAGGGGCTATTTTCACGAAAAAAATATAAAGGTAAGGAGGTGTTAGTAATGATTTTTTAAGGTTTAAAGGGTGAAAAAATCACGGATAAATAAAGGCCAGACCCCCAATTGTCAGCCTGGGTGTGAAACTAACCATGGTTAATGGCTGTAACTGAGGTAGGTTGATGTTTTAAAGTGGTTTGGGTAAGTTTAAAGTCCTGTAAAAAAGGAACTTCCTCAATCAGTAAGTCTTGTCTGAGAGGCTTGCTCTAATTGCTCTAATTAGGCGCATCCAAATCAATACAAAGTATTAATAGGCATCCAAGAAGAGACTCAAATTGGGTTTGTGGTGGCTACCTTATTGAAGGTAGTCTGTGGCCAATTCTTGAGGTAATAACAGTAATAAACTATAGATTATCCAGAATTGGGGGATTGTTGGAGAATGGGAACTATGCAAGTTAAATAACTCTAAGGTATGTACTGTGCTAAGGTGTTCTAAATATTCTCTGGGGGATAAACAGATGTTTACAAGCTGTTTATATATTTTAATATCTCCTCTTGGGGAGATTGTGAGAGCTTCCATGACCTGGGAGGTACTGTGGAACTTCAGGGGCAAGACAGATCCTTTTGGGAGGATCTGTTATAGTTTATGATGTGATTTCTACTAAGGCTGTGTTATGGGAAACATCTTTGATCAGTAATCCTTAGTGTGATTGGAGCAAATCATGACATTTGTATTTAATGATCTGTGATTAATATTATTAAAGGTATTAACTTATAATGATGTCATTTATTATTGGCAGATCTTATAAGTATTAATTATTATAATATTAATAAGTTCTTTTATTAATAAGATATTAAATTAAATATCTTACACGTGAAATATTCCAATGTTAAGGAATGTGGGCGTAATCAGAGGGGAAAGAGTGATATCTGTTACTCTTTATATTTCACGTGACAGGAGGGCAAAGGGCCTACAAGTTATGTATCTTGTATAACAGGGTGTTGATAGACGCACTCCAAGCGTGCACGCCAACGCCAACCCGCACGCCAATTTTTTTTGGCGTGCAGGGCCTACACGCCAATTTTTTTTGGTGTGTGGGGTCTACACGCCAAAATTAATTGGCGTGTGAGACCCGCACGCCATTTTTTTTTGGCGTGTGGGCCCCGCACGCCAAATAAAATTGGCGTGTAGGGCCCGCACACCAATTGTTTGGCGTGCGCTCCCACACGCCAAACAATTGGCGTGTGGGGGGATATCGCATGCAATACCCCATACACATAATACATACATGTATTATGTGTATGGGGATATATAAATCCCCCGCTCACATAATCGAATGGGAGGGCCCATTCAATTATGTGAGCGAGCCCGAGTCTGATTCCGGACTGGGGCTCGCTCATGGTCCCGGTTTTTTCAACCAGAACCAAAACAAACACAGCCCACCACTCACCAATTCAATCAAAAAAAGGAGGTGAGTCTGAAAATGTGAAAAAAAGACAAAAATCAAAAAAAAAAAAACAGAAAAAAAAAACAGAAAAAAAAAACAGAAAAAAAAAACAGAAAAAAAAAACAGAAAAAATCAAAAAGAAAATCAAAAAAATTACAAAAAATGAGAAACAACCCCCAAATAAACCAAAAAAAAAGGGAATTTTTGGGCTTTAATTTTGTGGTAGAAAAATAGCCCACAGGCCCAGGGCCCTCTCCAAGACCCAAATGGCCCAATAGACAGGGCCCAATGGCCTTGAGAAGGGGCCAGCCTCTGCCCATCACCTCCAGTGGGCCCACAGGCCCACTTTGATGCTCCAAAGGGGCAATAAAACATTCAAAGGGGCTATTCACACCCCCCGGGAGCTCAAAGGGCTCCGTATAAGCCCCAGGCGCACACCATCCCCCCCAAAAGTGGCCCATCTCAAACACATCTCTTCCTATTTCTATTTTTTTTCTTTTCACCGTAGATATAGTAACACGTGCTGACATACTCTCCCATTCAAATGCAAACAGATTTGGCACAATTCACCAAATCAGCAGCAAAAGATGTGAAGTGTATCCACTTCCCTCCAAACAACTTGGCTGAACTCCTGTGGCATTGTTGGATGTGGCGTGACCATTGAGCAAAGGTGTGTGAGGATGAATGCTATGTTTTCAATCATTTTCTTGGCTGAACGGTGTGACCACACAATTCCACCCGCCAAATTTTCATTCAAATCATCTGCCAATGCTTTTGGAAGCATTGGGCCAGGGATAAATAGACCCATAGCTGTGCGCAAAGGAGGGATGTTAATTACAAGATGGGTGTGCATACGCAATGGGGAGTGACTCACAAGCAGGCTTCAGGACAGGGGGAGGAGGAATTGATTTGCCCCATGGTCTTTGGGTAGGTGGCTTGACTGTTGATGGCCCAGCAACAGGGGGGTTCCGCGGAATTCTGAGGCCTTGCAGTGATTGCGCAGTGATGAATTTGTGAGAGGTGGGATGAGGGGTGAAGAGATTATACATGGGGCCTGTATTTTTAGAAGAAGAAGCAGAGTTGTCCAGGCGCGCCTTTTTGTTCGTAGGGTCTTCAACCGTAGGATCTTCAATTCGTACCATGTCATAGCAATATTGGGTTTGTCGTGGCACAGGTTCATGGACTGGCTCCTGGTGGAAGGTAGGTTTGGGACGTCCATGAAGGAATTTTTGGTGGACTTGCTGGTCTTCTGCACCATCTTCAGAGTCATCTGTTTCACCCTCTGCGTCAGGGTCTTCAGAGGTGTCCCGGAAGGCTGGATTGTTAATTTTTTGTCTCCTGTCTGCATTGGGGGCTTTGGAGGACCTCTGGCCAATGAGTTGTTGGGCCGTTTGTGATGAACTAGACAGAGGCTGAGAACAGCAGACACGAGGTGGGGTGAGTGGATGGTGTTGGTGGAAGGATAATTTTATCATTGCACACATGAGAAAGAGAGGAAACAGAGAAGAGAGAGAAGATGAAATGAAAGGAAGAAGAAACTACATACCTGAGAACAGCAGACACGAGGTGGGGTGAGTGGATGGTGTTGGTGGAAGGATGAAGAGAAAGGACTTCCACCACTGCTGTCTCAGGTAGACTACATACAACTTGTGACATGTATGTGAAATGAAAATGAAATGTATAAAGCATATAGAGAAAAAGAAAACCTTGAGTGACTAACTCAACACCCCCCCTTGCTGCATACATGAAATGAGAGAAGATAGAGAAAAAAAAAGGAAGAAACAAAGGAAGAAAGAAAGAAGAGAAAAAAAAGACTGAGAGGAAATAATAGAAGGAGATAGAGAAATGATTAAAGAAAGAGGGAACTAAGCAAGAGGAGGAGAAGAAATATAGAGGAAGAGAGAATTACTCCACAATGCCAAAGAGTTTCCGGTGTTTCTCGAGTGCCACACGTGGGAGAGGCTTGGTGAGCATATCGGCCAGCATGTCACGGGTGGACACATGGAGAAGGCTGATCTCGTCGCGTTGAACACATTCCCGAATGAAGTGATAACGGGCGTGAATATGCTTCGTTCTGGCGTGGTGTTCGGGATTTTTAGCAAGAGCTTCGGCGCCCTCGTTGTCGACGTGGAGCGGGATAGCGGTGTCTGGGCGGAGCCGAAGTTCGGTCAAAAGGTGTCGCAGCCACAGACCCTCTTTGCACGAGTCCAAGAGAGCTTTATACTCGGCTTCTGTGCTTGATAGGGACACAGTTGCCTGTTTGCGGGATTTCCAAGAAATGGCGCCTTCACCGACTCGATAGGTATAAGCTGAGGTTGAGCGCCGATCATCGCGATCTTCCGCCCAATCAGAGTCGGTGAAACCGGAGAGAGTAAGAGAACCGCCTAGTCAAAGCTTGAGGTGCTGAGTTGATGCTAGATAGTTGAGGACCCTGATTGCAGCAAACCAGTGAGCTGATGACGGGTCGCGTAGGTGTTGCGATAGGCGGTTAACCGCAAAAGCGACATCGGGTCTGGTGCACTGAGAAACCCACAGAAGGGAGCCAATCAGCTGAGCATACGGGCCAGGAGAGGAAGGGTCTGAGGGAGATCGACGGCCAAGATCTTTGAAGCTTGAGTCGGTGGGAGTGGCTACAGTGATGGGAGGACCATCTAAAAAGCGGTCGCAAACGTCCAATATGTAGTGGGATTGGTTAAGAAAGATGTGGTTGTGGGATAGATCGCGAGTAATCTTAATGGAGAGGAAGTGATTTAGTTCCTCGTCGGCGCCTATCTTGAAACGTTTGCCGAGGGAAGAAATGATGGAGTCAACCGTGGATGGTTCCCCAACGATGGCGAGATCGTCAACATGGGTTGTGAGTGCGCCGATCAGCTTGCCGGAGGATAGCTTGAAGTATAACGTAGGGTCATACTTGGAATTTGACCAACCGATGTCGATGAGGGCTTTGTGTAGTTCAATATTCCATTGCCTGGGAGATTGTTTGAGACCGTATAGCGATCGGTTTACCTCACAGACATAATCAGGACGGAGAGGGTCCTCGAAGCCCGGTGGCTGTTCCATGTATATGGGAGCGTCGAGATGGCCGTTCAGAAAGGCCGTCTTGAAGTCTACTTGGCGGCCCTTCCACCCGCGGGAAGCAAGGAGGCTGAGGATTAAGCGGAGGGTTTCAAGTCGAAGAGTGGGGGAAAAGACCTCATCGTAGTCCAGACCCTCAATTTGAGAGTAGCCCATGGCGACGAGGCGGGCCTTGAGTTTTTGGATGGTGTGGTCTGGGCGCCGCTTGACTTTAAAAACCCACTTGGATTTGATGATTCGTCGCTTTTCTGGCCGGGGAACTAAGCGCCACGTTTGCATGCCTAGGAGGGAGGCAAACTCCTCGTCGGCTGCCTTCAGCCATCGAGCTTTGTTGGGAGATTTTAGCAGCTGTCGCCATGTTTTAGGTGTGTCAACGGCCTCACCGGTATTGGCAGACTTGGACCAGGTACCGTAACAATCGGGGGCTTTGCGTTCCCTACCGGATCGGCGGCGAGGCGGCGGGGAGGGTGCCTTCGGGTTGGCAAGAGCAGGAGAGGGGGGCGGAGGTGAAGTGTCAAGGGGAGGATGGGGGTTCGAGGCGGGAGATTGAGGAGACGGACGATGACCAGGAGGGGTGGATGGGGAAGGGTGAGGGAGAGGGGGGAGAGAAATGATGGAGATGTCGGGAGGAAGGTGAGAAGAATCAGATAGGGGTGGGGAAGAGCTGGCAGAAGACGGCCGAGATGACCTGTCGGAATCGGACGTGATTGTTTCAGGGTTGCAATGGGCATTAGCCGGAGCGTGGATTGAAGCTTGTAAACGACGGTCAAAACGAGGCTGGAGAGGGACATCAAGAGGCTTGTCGACAGACTGGTCAGTCGGAGATTTGGGTGGGGGAGATGAAGGGGATCGGATGGGAAGGGAAGAAGTGGGGAGAGGGTTGTGTTGAGGGGATAACGGCCATGATATTTCAACGGGTACTGTAGGAGAAGATGAGGTGAGTTTAGATCCATATGGGAATGTTGAATCATCAAAGAGAACATCTTGGGACCTGAGGACGGACCTCTTCTCCAGGTCCCAGAGACGATAACCATTTCCGTCGGAGAGATAGGACAGAAGAATGGACGCTCGACCTTTGCGATCGAGTTTCTTGCAATTGGCTTCTGGGATTTTGTACCAGACGAGGCAGCCGAAGGGATGGAGTGAGGTGAGATCGACGGACGGGAGATTCAGAACAGAGTTTGGAGAAATGAAACCCATGGGGGTGTTACAGGGAATGGAATTAAACGAGAATAGAAAGTGGCGGAGGGCATCGGCCCAGAAAGACTTGGGCACTTGAGCGCTTAGGAGAGATGAGCGAATCAAGTTGCTGATCGTTCTGTTAGTTCGCTCGGCTACTCCGTTCAGTTCAGGGGAGTGGGGAGGGCCTGGCTCATGTATGATACCAGCAGAGGAGAGATACGAAGAGAATTCATTTGACATATACTCTCCCCCATTGTCAGTCCGGAGAGCAAGTATCTTACGGGCACCGGTCTTCTCGAAGAAAGATCGAAATATTTTAAAGCATGCAAAGGAATCGGATTTTGATTTCATTGGATAAAGACTAAGTGATTTAGAACAATCATCGATAAAGGTAATGACGTACTTGTACCCCTCTCGCGAAACAACTTCGTAGCTGCCGACATCGGAGTGGATGAGTTGTCCGGGGACAAGAGAGCGATGTTCGGACCGAGATTTGAACGCTTTTCTTGGCATCTTGGCTTGGATACAGATCGGACACCGCTGAACGTCGATTTCGTTCATAACTGAGGGGACAATACCGTTGGACTTTAGCAGGGATTTGAGGGGCTTAAGGCCGACATGGCATAGGCGATAGTGATAACTGAGAAGGGAGTTGTTGGTAGGGGGTGGCGGAAGGGCAAAAGAGGAATTAGAGCTCACAGGTTGTGAGGGCAGGTAATAGAGATTACCTCTCCTATAGCCTCTCCCAGCCAGGGCTCCGTTGACAACCGTTGAATCCGAGGTATAGAAGTCACACGAGGTCTTGGTAAAGACCACTGTTAGACCTTCATCGCAGATGCCGGCTACTGACAGAAGTGGCTCGTGGAGGGAAGGTACGACAAGAGTTTTGATGGCGTTATTGCCTGATATGGGGAGCTGAGACGTCCCTTTATGAGTGGCTTCAACAACCGAGTGGTCAGCCAGACGGACGGGAGTTTTGTCGGGCTTGAGATTCTGAACCATCGAAATGTCGGGAGTCATCGACATCGAGCACCCTGAGTCGATATTAGCATCTCCGGCCGGTGTAGAGGTGAGTGAGGCAGACAGAGAGGCGGTTGCATTGCCTGCCACTACTCCGACTTTTGATCCGGAGTAGTCTGAGTCGTTATCCTCATCGTAGGCTTGAGAGGAGGTACCAAGAGTGGTTGCCGAAGTCCGACCGGCCCGCGCCGCTGGTGGGTTCAGATGACCTTGAGCCTTGTCTTGGTCCTTAGGAGCTCCCCGGGATCGTTGGTTGGCTTTGTGCTCCGCTAGAATACGGCGGGTGTTGTTGCAGTTGTTGAGATCGTGTCCGTCAGTGTTGCAGAAGTCGCAGTGACGAGTTGTATCACGGGGAGGGCGGTCCGATTGGGTTCGATTTGGACGAGGGGGTTTGTTGTTCTGTGACTTAGTTTTAGTCAATGATACCGTAATCGGCTCATCGTCGTCATGGGTTTTCCTGCGAAGGTATTCGCTCTTCAGAGCCATGACGATTTGTTCTGCGGATACTTGAGGCTGATTCATGAGCGACGAGACGCAGTTGACCCAGTCGTTCGGAAGAGAGTTGAGGAGAGCCGTGGCGTGAATCTCGTCACAGGTGATTGGTTTGTCCGCCGTGATGAGTGCATCAAGTTTTTCAGCCACTTTGGCCACCGCGTCAATATGAGCGAGCATGTCGTCGCCTTCCATTTTGGAGACCGACAGTTTTCGAAGCCAGTACATGCGGCCGCCGGCCGATGAGTCTTGATGAGCTATTCGGAGAGCTTCCCAGGTTTTAGCGGCGTCCTTACGGTTTGGCTTCGTGTACCTGAAGTTAGCGGGATCGACGATCTGAGAGATTAGAGTGCAAACGGCCTTGTTGTCCCTCTCCCAGTTGGAGGAGCGTTTCTCCGGCTTAGTAGGTTGGAGGACATAGTCAATGTTGAAGTTTTCGAGGAGCATCAAAACCTGATATTCCCAATCCAAGTAGTTAGTTTCGGAGTCGGGAGCTCGTAGGGGTATGATTTTTGCTCCTTGAAGTCTAGGAGACGCTGCATCGTCTTGGAGGTTGACACCCAGATTTAGAGATGGTGAAGGTTTCGAACCAGTGGCGTTTGACATGGTGAAGCGGCTTAAAGAAGCGATCCTTTTTGATTTTCCACTTGAGAAGACCGGAGTTTTACGTGCTAGGTCGATTGCTGGCGTCTAGCGCGGGCTCATAACCTGATGAACTAGACAGAGGCTGAGAACAGCAGACACGAGGTGGGGTGAGTGGATGGTGTTGGTGGAAGGATAATTTTATCATTGCACACATGAGAAAGAGAGGAAACAGAGAAGAGAGAGAAGATGAAATGAAAGGAAGAAGAAACTACATACCTGAGAACAGCAGACACGAGGTGGGGTGAGTGGATGGTGTTGGTGGAAGGATGAAGAGAAAGGACTTCCACCACTGCTGTCTCAGGTAGACTACATACAACTTGTGACATGTATGTGAAATGAAAATGAAATGTATAAAGCATATAGAGAAAAAGAAAACCTTGAGTGACTAACTCAACAGTTTGTACGCCTTGAAGGAAAGAATGGCCAAAGGTGTTGAGGGTTGTCTTGTGGCCTTCGACATCTGTCCGCATCTCTCCGCTTCGACGTGGGGATCCATCAGCTGCGTTTGTTGTGTTGGGCTGGCCATATTGAACATCCTTGTTGATTTGGTTTGCAAATTGATTGAGCGTGGGGATTGGGTTGGTTGCTGGAGTTAGGGGATCAGGAGTGTGTGCATATAAGTATGCCATTGAGTTGGTTGCAAATTCAGGGCGTGGGTGGGACTGTGGTGGAGCAGGCCTAGTGGCGCCTAAGGTGTTTCTAGCCGGCGCCAGGGTTCTGGAGACCTGTTCATTCTCATTGTCTGACTGCTTGTATTCAGCCTTTATTTTAGAGGCCCAATTCTCCAGGCTTTCACGTTCATCTGGTTTCAACGCAGGTTGCCGCGCCAGCTCTGTGCATTTTTCCCAGAGATCGAAACCTGTGTAATGGTGGGAGGGAGGGTGGGAGTGAGCCAGCTACTTATATTATACACAAAATAAAGGGATGAATCTCACGTCCTAGTTCACTGGTCTGATGTGAAGACATTGTTGATTGTTGAAGCCGAATTGGTGAATTGTGCGGAATCTGTTTGCATTTGAATGGGAGAGTATGGCAGCACGTGTTACTATATCTACGGTGAAAAAAAATAGAAATAGGAAGAGATGTGTTTGAGATGGGCCACTTTTGGGGGGGATGGTGTGCGTCTGGGGCTCATATGGGGCCCTTTGAGCTCCCGGGGGGTGTGAATAGCCCCTTTGAATGTTTTATTGCCCCTTTGGAGCATCAAAGTGGGCCTGTGGGCCCACTGGAGGTGATGGGGAGAGGCGGGCCCCTTCTCATGGCCATTGGGCCCCGTCTATTGGGCCAGTTGGGTCTTGGAGAGGGCCATGGGCCTGTGGGCTTTTTTTCTCCCCCAAAATTAAACCCCAAAAATTCTCTTCTCTTTGGGTTTTTTTTGGGGTTTTTTACTCATTTTTACTCATTATTAATTTTTAATTTTCTTTTTGTTTTGGTTTTTGTTTTGGTTTTTTATTTTTGTTTTATTTTTTGTTTTTATTTTTGTTTATTTTTTGTTTTTTTTTGTTTTCTTTTGGTTTTTTTTTTTTTTTTTTTTTCTTTTGTGTTTTGTGTTTTTTTTTTTTTTTTTTGAGGGGGGCAACACTTACATTGTTTTTTTTCAAATCGGTGCGGCAGGTTGGAAATGGATGTGGTTCTGGTTGAAAACAACCAGACCGACGGTCTGATTCCTATCAGGAATCAGACTCGGGCGCTCTCACGTAATCAAATGGGCCCTCCCATTCGATTATGTGAGCAGGGGATGTGTATATCCCCATACACATAATACATGTATGTATTATGTGTATGGGGATATCACATGCAATATCCCCCCACACGCCAAACAATTGGCCTGTGGGTGCGCACGCCAAACAATTGGCGTGCGGGGCCCACACGCCAATTTTATTTGGCGTGCGGGGCCCACACGCCAATTTTATTTGGTGTGCGGGGCCCACACGCCAAAAAAAAATGGTGTGTGGGAACCACACGCCATTTTTGGCGTGCGGGTCTCACACGCCAATTTATTTTGGCGTGTAGACCCTACACGCCAAAAAAAATTGGCGTGTAGGCCCCGCACGCCAAAAAAAATTGGTGTGCGGGTTGGCGTTGGCGTGCGCGCTTGGCGTGCGTTTATCAATGCCCTGTATAACAGGAGTACATAGCTTAACCAGAATTATTCATGTGTTATTAATGAATATATTATTAAAGTATTTATATTAATTATTGTAATTAATGTACTTTAATAATAATAGTAGTAATGTAATAATAATGACTGTATAATAATAATAATAACTACAGAATAGTAATTATTATTAAAGATAATAATAATTAATATTACATGAAGTTATTTTCAGGAAATAATATTAATAAATAGTAATAAGAATAAATAAGAATAGTAATTATTATTAGAGATAATAATAATTAATAATAATTGCAGTTAAGTGGTACATATCAGGTACTGTGATATGTACTCAGTGGCTGACAGCAGGGCTGGGCAGGCTGGGCTGGGCTGGATAGGGTAGCAGGGCTGGGTGGTCTGGTCTGGGCAGGGCTGGGCTGGGTAGCTGGGCTAGGCAGGCTAGGCTGGGCAGGATAGGGTAGCAGGGGTAGCATTTGGAAGGCTTAGGCAATCAATCAATCATTGATCAATCAATGTCTGATCAATCAACGTTTGATTGATCAACGTTTGATCGATCAAACGTCTGATTGATCAAACGTTGATTGATCAGATGTTGATCAATCAAACATTTGATCAATCAAAAGTTTGATCAATCAACCTTTTGATCAATCAGACATTGATCAATCAACGATCAATCAGGGAAGGGGGTAGAGAAAGAGGGGACTTACCAGGTGGGTGCCCCAGGGTAGCGGTAGCGTAGTTGGGTGGCTGGTATGTATCTGCTGGGACATAGCAGTGATGAGTGAGCACAGGGAAGCAGGGTGTGTGTGTGTGGGGGGGGGGGGGGGGGGGGAAGACTTACAAGGCAGGTGGCCCAATTGTAGAAAGGCTAGTGGGTAGCTGGGCTGGTAATGGCAGGGTAGCAAGGTGGTAAGTGGTGGTGGGTGGTGGGTGAAGAGAAAGGGACTTACCAAAAGGGACTGAGTTTTTTTGAGCCTGGGGAGAGAAAGCTGGGAGGTTGAAGCTGATGGAGGAGCCAAGTAGAAGTGCAAGTTCAAGAATCAAGAAGTTGTCCCAAAAAAAAAAATGACAATTGAGGAAGTTATTTTTTCTTTTTTCAAAAAAAAAAAAAAAAATCAAAGGAGACTTGAATCAATAATAAAATTAAAATTCAACAGGGATTGGAAAAAAAATACAACCTGAGCTGTATGAATGGGATGTATTCCCATCAATCCCTTCAACTCTCAGGGTAGCCGTGGTTTGGTGGTCAAGATTGACCACTAGGCCATGGCTAACCTCCCTCTTCCTTTTGAGCATGGGATCAATTCCCACAGGAGGAATAGTTTGGATTATGCAGCTAACAGTTGTCTTGTTAGCTGTCAAAATTCAGTGTTAGCGTGTAATCCAAAAAGCTAATTAGCGGACAAAATATCAGCTAACAGCTAACATTTAGCATAGCGTAGCAATGATGCCGCTACACTACTGGGAACTTCAAAATCTGTTAGCGCCAGAAACAATAAGCTACTTTTTAGTGTAGGGGTGAATTTTCCCAGCTAACACTACAAAAAAATGGCTTGAAAAATTTGTTGCAACGCTAACTATTAGTGTAGCGGAGTGTAATTTCAGCTAACGCTACAAATTTTCTGGGAAAAAAACCCCCGCTACGCTAACTGTCACGCTCTGTGATGCCAAGGACTAAGATCCTTCTAGCTACACAGGGTGCAAAGATAAAAAATGGTGGTAATATGGTAGTTTTGAGAGGTATAAAAAATATATAAATATATTTTTTAAGGAGGGGCCTGCAAGCAGGGGTGGTTTAGTTCCCTCCACAGGTTTCCTTGCAAAAGCAGAGGAAAATGGTGACCTGTTAAAACTGGGGCCTGCAAGCAGGGGTTGTTTTGATCCCAGTAAAGATGGCTAGAAGGGCCACAACTCCTGAAAGAAAAGG